>CM042473.1:34033596-34288596 GCA_023621385.1 Quercus gilva | reverse complement strand
TGGGGTTTGGGATATGAGTATGTGGTTTTCTATGCATATAAATCTCTTTACTAATTTTTTTTATGTGTATTGGCCATTACCCATTTTTGATCCAACTAACATAAGGTGCTGGAAGCAGAAATCTAGAAATGTCTCTAACTGAGAGAGATTTTTATGAGTAATACAATGATCATATATAATATTAAGAAGATTTATATAATTTAATAAAGATTTATTTGGTAGCCAATTCTTGATAGTACTTATGTGTTATTAGATGAAAATATGTATTTAATACAAATTGATGTTAAAAGCCAAAATACATTTAACCTGTATACCATATGCAACAAAGCTTGCCCATAATCATCTGCTCATAGCACAATTACAGTATGAAATAGCCAACCATTTGATTTGCAGAAGAGTAAAGAACCTATGACCTTGGTCTTGTACTAAATTATCTTTGCATTACTCTAAATCAATACGTATGTGTTTAAACTTGATTGGTCTGTTGTTTTGTTCCCAAGTTTTCATTTTTTTATATGTAACTTAGGTTTATTAGCTACAAAAAGAAAAAAGAAGGGAAAAAAACTCTTAGGAGGCAGCTGGTAGACAAAAGCTATAGCTGCTTTGAAATTGAAAATTAATTGGTTATACTTCAAATAATTGTAAATCATGTTCCTTGGTTTTTGTTATTGAGTTTTAAGAGTAATATCTACGTGGATGAAGTATTGCCTATTTGTCTTCACTTCCACTATGCTGATTATTGTGAGAAGATTGAGTTTCTTTCAACTTTTTTTTTTCTTTCAAAAAGAAAAAAAAAAAAAAAAGTTGTACAAATGAACAATGACGCAATTGGGTCTTTTAAGGGATGTTAGAAAGATTCTTATGGTATATTGTGGTTGCAATAAGTGCTGGAAAGTTTGGTTGATTCCAATAGTCACTTTAGGCACCTAATGGATTCCCTAAGATTTTAGTATGTAGTTCTTTGTTTGTTTAATGATTTGGTTGTTGATGCTCTGGTAGAATGAGAAGATATATGGAATTGTGTAGATAAACAGACATAAGACTGTTAAATGTTGATTTTGTTACAGGTGAGCTGATATCATTGCCTCTTCTTTTGTTGATGTCACAGGTTTCGTACTTTTTCTGGAAGTCTGATGTTTCAGATATAGTAATTTTTAAGGCACCTCCAATTTTATAGGTATGAGGTGAAATTTACTTAGAAGTGCCTTTTAGAATTTTTTTTTTTTTTTCTTTCCATTTGATTGAGGAGGGTTGCTGAGATTTGAAGTTTAGTTTGCAAACTGCACCATAGTAAACGGAAAAAGGAGCAAATTTGTACTGGAATTTTAGATGTCTGCTTTATTACTTTTAAGGAGGATGTTAACTCTCCATGGTTAATAATCATTATGCAGATTCTTTTGAAGGAGTTCCTCCATAATACAAGTGTCTGGCATCAGCTTTATTAGAATCAATCAATTCAAAAGCCTTTTGTAGGCTAGATAGTGTTTTGAAGTTTATCCCTGAAGGAAGCTCTTTGAAGCAGGAAGAAAATGAATGGCAGAAGCTGGTTTTGGATAAGTGATCAGAAATTGTGAATGTAAGTTCTAAATTTTTAGCTGAGGGTGTCATTCAATAATTTCAATGCCAAATTTTCTTCATGTATTTTTAATCTAACAGGTATTGTCTTTCATCAGATTTTGAAGTCTGTTCAGGAGCCTTTCTTTTCGCAGCTAAAAGGTATCAATGTGTTTCTGCTATGAATCTCCATGTTTATTGTCTGAACATAACTGGATCATATTTCTTTGTCATAACTATGAATCTCATCATTTCCATTGAGCTCTAGCTCAAAAGGCACCTCCCTCCCCTTGTAAGAGCAAGGTGGAGGGTAAGGTTGTGAGTTCAAGACTTGCTAGATGTGTGTGTATCTTACCAATAAAAAAAGTAAAAAGAAACTATGAATCTCATCTCTTTTTATTCTAAATCTCTATATGTGTTATTGCCAATCCTATTTGAAGTGAATCCTATCTGGTAATTTGACATTGTCTATAGATGGAAAATTGAAAAAAGTTGTGCCATAGGTGACTACAATAAATATGAAAAATTCCACTTTTATGCATAAATCAATAGGAATCAGTTAGTAAATGCTTTTTGATGTAACTTTTTTTTTTTTTTGGACATATAATTCTTTATTTTCATACTTTTTGATGAGAACAAGTATGAATGGGTCATTGTGCCTACCATGGATACCAGATGCAGGCACCAAAATGCAATGTTATGTATGTAGAGGTGTGATTTTTGTTTGTTGGTTTTGCCATTGATTCTAAATTAATCAAAAGTTTAGTGTCAAAAACATATAATTGGAGTCATGCTATACTCCTCAACCTAAGAATTTTCCCTAAGAACAAGGTTCCTCTCAATTTCTAGTGGAATGGAGATAGTCCATTTCAGTGTTTATATTTTATTTGTTTTATCTAATAGGTATACATGATGATGGCACTAGAGACATCTTTAGATTTGTAATATTTAAAATCTGAACCATGAAATCGATTAATTTGAGATGGAGAGGATCCAATTCCCATTTCAACTTAATCAGATTTGATCAACTTTTGTTTAAAATGTAATATGTAACATTTAATTAATTTGTACTTCCTTTTCAACAAATGTGTGGTGTTTGAAGTTCAGGTTTCAATCCTATTTTTTCAATTAATTTGTACTTCCTTATTTCCACTTGACTCTGCTCTTCATAACATAATAAAGTTGCAGGATGTCCACTAGTATAATTTGTTCACTGAAATGTTCGGGCCAGAGAGTCTTGCAAAGGTTCTTCCTGGAGTTGAAACCATTGAAGAAGGTAACAACTGCTCTCTTTTTTTTTTTTTAAATTGTGTTTCACTTCTTGTATGGTGATAAAATTTATCCATCTAGGCAAAAAGAAGTTAATTGTTTTGGCAAATATTTGTAAATAATTTTGTGCTTGCAGCATAAAATATTCCGTTCCGGTGACATTTTTAAGATTCAAAACTTTGTTGTGCATAATAGTAATAGGAACAGTGACTAATAATAATAATAGAATTTACAATAGTAATAGACCCAATTGAATTTACAATAATAATAGACCCAATAAGTGGCTTAGAATTTCTTTTCAATTTGATTGGGATCTGTTGCTGTAACCCAATAGAATTGGTTTTGTTGTAGTATATAAGTTAGAGCATTAGGTTTGTTGTAGTATATCATGCAAGGTGGTTTCCTTTGGGTAGTTTAGGTGAGGAACTATTTTGTGTTAAAATTGGTTGATTGTAATGGCTTGGAGTTTGTTTGGCACTTCTTTGTTTTGCAGTGCTATTATAAGTTCTTTAAATAGTTCTGTGGTGAAAATTGTTGTGCTTTCGTACCATACTCATGTTAGTAGTTTGTTTATTGTTTGCATTATTCTTGTTATGCATTGTTCTTTATATGCCCAAAAGTTTTTGAGTTGAGTTCCTAAGATTGTTTTGAGTTTATGTGCTCTATAGCAAGTTAAATCTCATGTAAACAATTTTCATGAACTCTTATGAGCAGTCTCTCTTACCTTATGAAGTTGATGTATCACTTGTTTGTTGCTCGAATAGTTATTCTCATTTTGTTTTTGGTTGTTTTGGGACCTATATGTGTTGAACAAAGAGCTTTATGTTAAAAACTGACTCTTTGAATTACAACACTTTACAAGCACCACTGTTATTACACCAGTGCACACACGACACTTTTACATTCACACACACTATCCTTAAATACACTGGCACACACCTAACACCTTACACCTTACCTCTAGACACCTAGCTACTAACCCTTACTTTATTTTCCTCACATCACTTGCTTCACTTCACGTCGCACACTTCACACTGCACCTGACTTCACACTACTTTACCTCACACACACCACACTACACACCTCTCACTTGGTGCTTTATGACACAGACACTCACTTCAGCCATTATTACATCTATTTATACTAGATGTATGTTAGTTAGGAAACCAACTTGAAACTTCTATCTTCTTCCTTTTTATTGGCATTAAATTAATGTCTTTCTCCAACCTTCTAGACACCTTAGAAATTTGTGGCTGCAATTTACTAGTGTAGGGAAACTTCTAGAGAAAATATGAGAACTATCTTGGAGAGAATTTAGGAAAGAGAGCAAGAGAGAAATGTCCAGAAATAGGGAGAAATTTCTAGAAAGATAGAGAGGTTGTGCTTGATTTTTAACAATATGTAGGTTGTTGTGCATGATCTTGCCTTAGAGATTAAAATTTTCAACCTTTGACTTACTTATGAGATGTTGTACAAACTTTGTTATTGTTATATGTTGAAAAAAGAGGGGAGGGGGGGGGGGGGGGGGATAATTCATTACTCTTTAAAAAAAAAAAATGGAAAACTTCTAATGGTTACCTTGTTGATATCAACTCTTTTTCTTAGAAGTTGAAAGTTGGACATGCTCTCCTTAAAGATCTTTTCATATTTGATATTTGTGGCCTTGGTTTGTTACTAAAGAACATTTGTATAATTTACATGGGTTTTGAAAGCCATTTTAAAGTCTCCCTTGCAAATGATTTGTTCAAAATAGACATGATTTTGTCTTCGTGACAAATGTTAAATTTACAAATCCAAGACTTCTTCGATTTTAACTACTAGTATTTTCCTACCACTTTGAAAAGTCTTTAAGTTTAGTGGAGCATATGTGACTTGTATTTATTAAAGACAATTTTAATTCTAGTTTCAAATTTTGGACTTTGTGAAATGGAATATTTCATGTGACTATTTTGGTTTGAAATTCTTAAGTTAACTTTCTGGCCTTACGGCTATTATTCAACAATTGTGTTTGAAACAAGTTGAAGATAAAATTGTCTTTTCAAAGATTAAGTAGAATACTCATATACTATTGGTTTCAAGAATGGTTTCCTTTAAACCCCTTTTTGAATTCGATCCCTTAAGATTTGAACTCCAAATTTTGGTTTCAAACTTAAGTCATCAATTGAAGTAATCCTTGACCCTTATAGTTGAAAGGTTTATGCTAAAAATGTTAATGTCAATGATTGCTCGGTTTTGTTTTGAGACACATAACTATGTTTATAATTTCGGGATGAAATTCTTTTAAGGGGGGAAGAATGTAACACTCCAAATCTTTTTAAGCAATTTTACAATGGGAATAATATCTCAAGTGAATTTTATGTTTTTAATAAGGTTTTTAATTATTTTTGTAGAGTTTTAACTTATATTGTTGTAAATATGTTGTAGTATGTTTATTTATATTATCATGAGGAAAGAAACAAAAGAAAAAAAAAAAATCCCCTACAATTTCTCTTAATGGTTCTTTTATCATGATTTGGACTCATTTGGGTTTGGGGCATAATAGTTGTGGCTTTTGATTTACTTTTCTCTAGCATGTTACTTGAATTTGTTGATGTACAATAGATTAGAATTTATTGCATATGAGATATTGCATATTTTGGTGCTTTGACTATTTCCTCCTAGAGTCTCATCTAGAATCAAATGGGTAAGGATTTGAATTTATCATGCTTTGGACTCATTTGGGTTTGGAGCGTAACAATTGTGGCTTTTGGTTTACTTTTCTCTGGCATGTTACTTGAATTTGTTGATGTACCATAGATTAGAATTTATTGCATATTTTGGTGCTTTGACTATTTCCTCCTAGAGTTTCATTTAGAATCAAATGGGTAAGGATCTGAATAGGCAAGGAATTAAAGTGAATGATCAGAATGTTTCCCATCATGAATTTGTTTCCAATTGAAGCTTATGCATCATGTAGACTAGGCTAAATGAGGTACTATGACTTAATTTCTTTTTTTGATCATGTTGATGGCAAACGACGGGTCGGAATTCTGACCATGTGGCGATTTCTCTACTGTTGATGATGATTGTGATTTTTTTGGTGATGGCAGTGACAACAAGGACTTGTCCATTGACATCAATACACTACTTGACATTCTTGGAGAAGATCCTTAGCCTTCACAATTGCAAGTAGGTTCTTCAATATTTTTGCTCTCTAAATTCTATATTTGATTTTTTTTTTTTTTTTTTTTGTTGAGGAATATTCAATTGTGTAGATCAAATAGTGTGTAGTAACTAGTTAGCTAGTACTTTAAATGCTCACATATCTACATGCTTTAATAATGATATGCTCCTATGTGAACATGCTTTGATGATCACATGCTCCCATGTTCTTACATGCTAGTATGCTCTCATGCACACTTGCTTGTGTGCTCTCATGTGCACATACTTGTGTGATCTCTTTTGTTGACCTTCACTTGCTTGATTTTCTTTCATATGATCATTTTTCTACTTTCTATTTTATCTATTTCACATGACCTGTAGAGGGAAACTAGGGCTTAGATATATGCGTGCATTCACATAGACCCATAAGATAGACACCACTTGAACATTATTGAGCTATGATATTTGAAAGGTGGCTATGGCTAGGCAAGCTTGGACGTTTGTGTGCTCGAATGCCTTGATGATTGTGCTTGAATGCTGAGGTGATTGAACGATAAGAGGTATGTGGACTTGGGTGCTTAAATGCTCATATGCTAGTTTACTCTATGATCACATGATTGTATGCTCTCGTGCTAACATGCTTGTATACTCACATGCTTAAATGCTCAAAAGTTCAAATAAGTGTCACTTCTTCATAAGATTTATTCAATAATTCTCATTAAGCATCAATCCTTTGTTTGTATCCATATGTGCACACACTTGGATATCAATATATCTATATTTTTGGAGACTGATGTGCTCATCCATTTTGATGCACATTCGCGCTAATGCTCACTAGTTCTTACATGCTTGGTTGCTTACATTTTTACATGCTACGATGATCGTATGCTTCCATGCTCACATGCTTGGTTGCTGACATGCTTGATTGCTCACATGCTTGAATGCTTATAGGTTGGAATGCTCACATGCTCTCATGATTTGATGATTACATACTCTCATGCTAACAAGATTTGGTGATCACATGCTCTCATGCTCATATACTTTGATTATGTTGTGCTCCCATGCTCACATACATTGATATTCATATGTTTGTTATCCATACACATGCACACACTTGGATGATGATATGTCTATAGGCTTGGAGGCTTAAGTGATCGTGTAGTTAGGCGTTCATGCACTCAAATGCATTAACAATTGTGCTTGAATGCAGAGTTGATTGGGAGATTAGAGGTATGTATACTTGGGTTCTTAAATGCTCATATGCTTGTATGCTCTCATGATCACATTCGTGCATGCTAATATGTTTGTATGCTCTCACGATCAAATGCTTGTATGTTCTCATGCTTTGTTGATAATATTCTCACATGTGTACTTGCTTTGATGATCACATACTCACATGTCTACTTGCTTTGGTAATCACATGCTCCAATGTTTAGATGCTTTGATGTTCAAATTCTTTGATGATCACATGCTTCGATGATCGTATGCTCACATGCCTACATTCTTTGACGATCACATGCCCACTTGCTTGTATAACTTCACACTCATATGCTTGGACACTTTGATGATTACATGCGCCTACGTTTAATTGCTTTGATAATTGCATGCTCACATGAATTGATATTCACATGTTTAATATCCACACATATGTGCACACACTTGGATACTAATATGTCTATAAGCTTGGAGGCTTAAGTGGTCAGGTAGTTGGACGTTCGTGCGCTCAGAAGCTTTGACAATTTTTCTTGAATGTTGAGGTGATTGCGAGATTAAAGGTATGTGTACTTGGGTTGTTAAATGCTCATATGATCGTATGCTCTAGTGATCACATGCTTGTATGCTCTCATGCTCAAATACTTGTATACTCTCATGCTTAAATGCTCATAATTAAATGAAGTGTCACTTTTTCGTAAGATTTATTTTTTAACCACATGTGCACACACTTGAATGATGATAAATTTATATGCTTGGAAGCTGATACGCTCATGTAGTTGGATGCTTAGGCACTCACATGATTTGATGATCGTGGTTAAATCCTGAGGTGATTGGATGGTAAGATGTATGTGGACTTGGATACTTAAATGCTTATGGGCTTGAATGTTCACATCACTTGTTGATCATGTCCTCATATATGTACTTGCTTTGACGATCATTTGCTCACATGTTTACTTGCTTTGATGATCACATGCTTCTATGTTCACATGTTTTGATGTTCACATGCTTCTAAGTTCACATGCTTTAATGATCACACACTTCTATGTTCACATGCTTTGATGATTGTATGCTCCCATGTCTACATGCTTTGATGAAAACATTTCCACTTACTTGTATGCCTTAATGCTCATATGCTTGGACAGTTTTTTGATTGCATGCTCCTATGTTCACATGCTTTGTTGATCACATGCTTCTATGTTCACATGCCTCAATGATAGTATGCTCCCATGTCTACATGCTTTGATGATCACATGCCCACTTGCCTGTATGCCTTCAAGCTCATATTCTTGGATGCTTTGATGATTACCTACCCCTATGTTGATATGCATTGATGATCGCATGCCCACATGCATTGATATTCACATGTTTGATATTCACACACATGTGCACATACTTGGAAGATGAAATTTCTATTGGTTTGAAGGCTAAAGTGATCATGTAGTAGGACGTTCATGGCTCAAATACTTTGACGATTAAGCTCGAATGCTGAGATATGTGTACTTGGGTGCCTCAATGCTTCTATGCATGTATGCTCTCATTATCACATGCTTGTATTTTCACATGCTTTGTTGATAACCTACTCACATTTGTCTTTGTTTGATGATAACATGCTCATATGTCTACGTGCTTTTATGATCACATGCTCCTATTTTCACATGTTTCGATGATCGTATGCTCCTATGTCTACTTGCTTAGATGATCACATGCTTTGATGATCATACACTTCTATGTTCACATGCTTTTATGATTGTATGCTCCTATGTTTACATGCTTTAACGAGAACATGTCCACTTGCCTATGTGCCTTCATGCTCATATGCTCAAACACTTTTACGATTGGATGCTCCTATGTTAACATGCTTTGTTGATCACATGCATTTAAGTTCACATGCCTTGATGATAGAGTGCTTCCATGTTTGTATGCTTTGATGATCCCATGCCCACTTGCTTGTATGCCTTCGAGCTTATATGCTTAGATGCTTTTATGATTACCAACTCCTATTTTTGAAATGCTTCGATGATTGAATGCTCACATGCATTGATATTCACATGTTTGATATCCACACACGTGTGCACACATTTGGATGATGAAATGTCTATTGGCTCAAAGGCTAAATTGATCGTGTAGTAGGAAATTTGTACACTTAAATGTGTTGATGATTTTGCTTGAATGTTGAGATGATTGGAAGATTAGAGGTATGTGTACTTGGGTGCTTAAATGCTCATATGCATGTACGCTCTCATGATCACATGCTTGTATGTTCACATGCTTTGTTGATAACCTACTCATATTTGTCTTTGCTTTAATGATAATGCTCACATGTATACTTGCTTTGATGATCACATGCTCCTATGCTCACATGCTTTGATGTTCACATGTTTCGATGATCGTGTACTCCCATGTCTACATGCTTTGATGATCACATGCCTACTGACCTGTATGCCATCATTCTCAGATGCTTGGATGCTTTGATGATTGCTTTGATGATGACATGCTTTTAAAATCGTATGCCCACAAGCATTGATATTCACTCGTATGATATCCACACATGTGCACACACATGGATGCGAATATATTTATAGGCTTGGAGGCTTAGGTGATCATGTAGTTGGACGTTCATGCGCTCAAACGCATTGACGATTTCGCTTGAATGCTGAGGTGCTTGGTAGATTTGAGGGATGTTTACATAGGCTCTTAAATGATCATATGCTTGTATGATCTAATGATCACATTCTTGTATACTTTCACGCTTAAATGCTTACATGCAAATTAAGTGTCACTCCTTCATAAGATTTATTTTTTTAACCACATGTGCATATACTTGAATGACAATATATCTATATGCTCGAAGTTTGAAATGCTCATGTAGTTGGATGCTCGGGCACTCACATGCTTTGATAAACGTCCTTAAATCCTAAGGTGATAGGATGGTAAGATGAATGTGTTCTTGATTGCTTAAATGCTCATGTGCTTGTATGATCAATGCTTTGTTGATAAAGTGCTCACATGTGTACTTGCTTTGACGATCATTCGCTTACATGTGTACTTTTATGTTCGTTTTGATATTCACATAATTCTATGTTCACATGCTTTGATGATCATACACTTCTATGTTCACATGTTTTGATGATCGTACGCTCATACGTCTACATGCTTTAAGGAGAACATGTCCACTTGCTTTTATGCCATTATGCTCATATGC
Source organism: Quercus gilva (assembly GCA_023621385.1). Lineage (NCBI taxonomy): Eukaryota > Viridiplantae > Streptophyta > Magnoliopsida > Fagales > Fagaceae > Quercus > Quercus gilva. Next base: position 34,278,215 of record CM042473.1, on the reverse strand, counting down.
TCAGCCACTTTTATGATTGGATGCTCCTATGTTAACACGCTTCGTTAACATTCACTAGTATGATATCCGTAAACATGTGTAAACACTTGGATGCTAATATGTTCATAGGCACAGAGGCTTAAGTGATTATGTAGTTGGATGTTCGTGTGCTCAAACGCTTTGACGATTTTGCTTGAATGCTAAGGGGATTGGTAGATTTGAGGTATGCGTACTTGGGTTCTTAAATGCTCTTATGCTTGCATGCTATAATGATCACATGCTTGTATGCTCTCACGATCAAATGCTTGTATACACTAATATGTAAATGCTTACATATAAATTAAGTGTCACTCCCTCATAAGATTTATTTTCTGACAAAATGTGCACACACTTGAATAATGATATAGCCACATACTTGGAAACTAAAACGATCATGTAGTTGGATGCTTAGGCACTCACATGCTTTGATAATCGTGCTTAAATCCTAATGTGATTGGATGATAAGATGTATGCGTACTCGAATGCCTAAATGCACATGTGCGTGAATGTTCAATGCTTTATTGATCAAGTGCTCACATGTGTACTTGCTTTGATGATCATTTGCTGACATGTCTACTAGCTTAGATGATCCTATGCTTTTATGTTCACATGTTTTGAAATTCACATACTTCTATGCTTAATGCTTTAATAATCACACACTTCTATGTTCACATGCTTTGATGATCGTATGCTTCTATGCCTACATGCTTTATGGAGAACATGTCCACTTGTCGATATGCCTTCATGCTCATATGCTCTTACACTTTTATGATTGGATGCTCCTATGTTAACATGCTTCATTAATATTCACTAGTATGATATCCACAAACATGTGCGCACACTTGGATGCTAATATGTTTATAGACTTGGAGGCTTAAGTGATTATGTAGATGGATGTTCGGGTGCTCAAACGCTTTGACGATTTTGCTTGAATGCTAAGGTGATGGGTAGATTTGAGGTATGTGTTCTTGGATTCTTGAAAGCTATTATGCTTGCAAGCTTTAATGATCACATGCTTGTATGCTTTCTCGATCAAATGCTTGTATACTCTCATGATTAAATGCTTACATATAAATTAAGTGTCACTCCCTTATTAGATGTATTTTCTAACAACATGTACACACACATGAATGACGATATATCTATATGCTTAGAGACTAAAATGCTCAATTAGTTGGATGCTCAGGCGCTCACATGCTTTGACGATCGTGCATAAATCCTAAGGTAATTGGACGGTAAGATGTATGTGTACTTGGATGCCAAAATGCACATGTGCATGTATGTTCAATGCTTTATTCATCATGTGCTCACATGTGTACTTGCTTCGATGATCATTTGCTCACATGTCTTCTTGCTTAGATGACCACATGCTTTTATGTTCGCATGTTTTGATATTCACATACTTCTATGTTCACATGCTTTGATGATCATAGATTTCTATGTTCACATGCTTTGATGAATGTTTGCTCAAAAGTCTACTTGCTTAGATGATCACATGCGTTTATATTCACATGTGTTTTGATATTCAAATACTTCTACCTTCACACGCTTTGATGATCATACATTTCTATGTTCACATGCTTTGATGATCGTTTGCTCACAAGTCTACTTGCTTAGACGATCACATGCTTATTTGTTAACATGTTTTGATAATCACATACTTTTATGTTCACATGCTTTGATGATCATATGCTCCTACGTCTACATGCTTTAAGGAGAACATGTCCACTTGCTTATATGCCATCATGCTCATATGCTCGGCCACTTTTATGATTGGATGCTCCTATGTTAACATGCTTCGTTAATATTCACTAGTATGATATCCATAAACATGTGCACACACTTGGAAGCTAATATGTTTATAGGCTCGAAGGCTTAAGTGATTATGTAGATGGACATTCGGGTGCTCAAACGCTTTGACGATTTTGCATTAATGCTAAGGCGATTGGTAGATTTAAGGTATATGTATTTGGGTTCTTAAATGCTATTATGCTTGCAAGCTTTAATGATCACATGCTTGTATACTCTCTCGATCAAATGCTTGTATACTCTCATGCTTAAATGCTTACATATAGATTAAGTGTCACTCCCTCAGTAGATGTATTTTCTAACCACATGTGCACACACATGAATGACGATATATCTATATGCTTGGAGACTGAAATGCTCATTTAGTTGGGTGCTCAGGCGCTCACATGCTTTGATGATCATGCATAAATCCTAAGGTAATTGGACGGTAAGATGTATGTGTACTTGGATGCCAAAATACACATGTGCATGCATGTTCAATGCTTTGTTAATCAGGTGCTCACATGTGTACTTGCTTTGATGATCATTTTCTCACAAGTCTGCTTGCTTAGATGACCACATGCTTTTATGTTCGCATGTTTTGACATTCACAGGCTTTGATGATCATACATTTCAATGTTCACATACTTTGATGATTGTTTGCTCACAAGTCTATTTGCTTTGATCATCATATGCTTTAATGTTCACATGTTTTGATAATCAAATATTTCCATTTTCACATGCTTTGATGATCATACACTTCTATGTTCACATGCTTTGATGATCCTATGCTCCTACGTCTACATGCTTTAAGGAGAACATGTCCACTTGCATATATGCCTTCATGCTCATTTGCTTGGACACTTTTTTGATTGGATGGTCCTATGTTAACATGCATCGCTAATATTCACTGGCATGATATCCACGAACATGTGTGCACACTTGGATGCTAACATGTTTATAAGTTAGGAGGCCTAAGTGAAGAAGTAATTGGACGTTCGTGCACTCAAACGTTTTGATGGTTTTGCTTGAATGTTGAGGTGATCGACAGATTTGAGGTATGTGTTCCTAGGTTTTGAAATACTCTTATGCTTGCATGCTTTATTGATTACTTGCTTGTATGCACTCATGATCAAATGCTTGTATAGTCTCATGCTTAAATTCTTATATATAAATTAAGTTCCTCTCCCTCATTAGATGTATTTTCTAACCACATGTGCACACACATGAATGACGATATTTCTATATGCTTGGAGACTGAAACACTTATATAGTTGGATGCTCAGGTGCTTATACGCTTTAATGATTGTGCATAAATCCTAAGGTAATTGGACAGTAAGATGTATGTGTACTTGGATGCCAAAATGCACATGTGCTTGAATGTTGAATGCTTTGTTGATCATGTGCTCACATGTGTACTTGCTTTAATGATCATTTGCTCACATGTTTTTAATGATCATTTGCTCACATGTTTGCTTGCTTAGATGGCCACATGCTTTTATGTTCGCATGTTTTGATATTCACATACTTCTATGTTCAGATGCTTTTATGATCATAGATTTCTATGTACACATGCTTTCATGATCGTTTGCTCACAAGTCTACTTGCTTAGATGATCACATAGGTTTATGTTCACATGTGTTTTGATATTCAAATACTTCAATCTTCACATGCTTTGATGATCATACATTTTTATGTTCACATGCTTTGATGATCGTTTGCTCACAAGTCTACTTACTTAGACGATCACATGCTTATTTGTTAACATGTTTTGATAATCACATTTGCACAAACATGAATGACGATATATCTATATGCTTGGAGACTAAAATGCTCATTTAGTTGGATGCTTAGGCGCTCATATGCTTTGATGATCGTGCATAAATCCTAAGGTAATTGGACGATAAGATGTATGTGCACTTGGATGCCAAAACGCACAAGTGCTTGTATGTTCAATGCTTTGTTAATCAGGTGTTCACATGTGTACTTGCTTCAATGATCATTTGCTCACATGTCTGCTTGCTTAGATGACCACATGCTTTTATGTTCGCTTGTTTTGATATTCACAGGCTTTGATGATCATACATTTCAATGTTCACATTCTTTGATGATCATTTGCTCACAAGTCTACTTGATTAGGTGATCATAGGCTTTTATGTTCACAAGTTTTGATAATCACATATTTCCAAGTTCACATGCTTTGATGATCATACGATGATCATACAATTCGATGTTCACATGCTTTGATGATCCTATGCTCCTACGTCTACATGCTTTAAGGAGAACATGTCCACTTGCATATATGCCTTCATGCTCATTTGCTCGTATACTTTTTTGATTGGATACTCCTATGTTAACATGTGCACACACTTGGATGCTAACATGTTTATAGGCTTGTTGGCTTCAGTGATCAACTAATTGGATGTTCGTGCTTTCAAATGTTTTGATAGTTTTGCTTGAATGTTGAGGTGATCGACAGATTTGAGGTATGTGTTCTTGGGTTTTAAATGCTCTTATGCTTGCATGCTTTACTGATTACTTGCTTGTATGCACTCATGATCAAATGCTTGTATACTCTCATGCTTAAATGCTTATATATAAATTAAGTTCCACTCTCTCATTAGATGTATTTTCTAAGCACATGCACACACATATGGATGACGATATATCTATATGCTAGGAGACTGAAACACACATATAGTGGGATGGTCAGGCACTCACATGCTTTTGATGATTGTGCATAAATCCTAAGGTAATTAAATGGTAAGATGTATGTGTACTTGGATGTGAAAATGCACATGTGCTTGTATGTTCAATGCTTTGTTGATTGTATGCTCACGTGTGTACTTGCTTTTATGATCATTTGCTCACATGTCTGCTTGCTTAGATGGCCACATGCTTTTATGTTCGCATGTTTTGATATTCACATACTTCTATGTTCACATGCTTTGATGATCGTTCACTCATAAGTCTACCTGCTTTGATGATCACATGCTTTTATGTTCACATGTGTTTTGATATTCAAATACTTCTATCTTCACAACCTTTGATGATCATACATTTCTATGTTCACATGCTTTGATGATCGTTTGCTCACAAGTCTACTTGCTTAGACGATCACATGCTTATTTGTTAACATGTTTTGATAATCACATACTTCTGTGTTCACATGCTTTGATGATCGTATGCTCCTACGTCTACATGCTTTAAGAAGAACATGTCCACTTGCTTATATGCCATCATGCCCATATGCTTGGCTACTTTTATTATTGGATGCTCTTATGTTAACACGCTTCGTTAACATTCACTAGTATGATATCTGCAAACATGTGCAAACACTTGGATGCTAATATGTTCATAGGCATAGAGGCTTAAGTGATTATGTAGTTGGATGTTCGTTTGCTCAAATGCTTTGACGATTTTGCTTGAATGCTAAAGGTGATTGGTAGATTTGAGGTATGTGTACTTGGGTTCTTAAATGCTATTATGCTTGCAAGCTTTAATGATCACATGCTTGTATGCTCTCTCGATCAAATGCTTGTATACTCTCATGCTTAAATGCTTACATATAAATCAAGTGTCATTCCCTCATTAGATGTCCACTTGCATAAATGCCTTCATGCTCATTTGCTCATACACTTTTTTGATTGGATGCTCCTATGTAAACATGCATCGCTAATGTTCACTAGCATGATATCCACAAACATGTGCACACACTTGGATGCTAACATGTTTATAGGCTTGGTGGCCTAAGTGATCAATTAGTTGGACGTTCGTGCTTTCAAATGTTTTGATAGTTTTGCTTGAATGTTGAGGTGATCGACAAATGTGAGGTATGTGTTCTTGGGTTCTTACATGCTCTTATGCTTGCAAGCTTTAATGATCACATGCTTGTATGCTCTCTCGATCAAATGCTTGTATACTCTTATGCTTAAATGCGTACATATAAATCAAGTGCCACACCCTCATTAGATATATTTTCTAACCACATTTGCACAAACATGAATGACGATATATCTATATGCTTGGAGACTGAAATGCTCATTTAGTTGGATGCCCAGACGCTCACATGCTTTGTTGATCGTGCATAAATCCTAAGGTAATTGGACAGTAAGATGTATGTGTACATGGATGCCAAAATTGACATGTGCATGTATGTCCAATGCTTTGTTAATCAGGTGCTCACATGTGTACTTGCTTCGATAATCATTTGCTCATATGTCTGCTTGCTTAGATGACCACATGCTTTTATGTTCGCTTGTTTTGATATTCATAGGCTTTGATGATCATACATTTCAATGTTCCCATTCTTTGATGATCATTCGCTCACAAGTCTACTAGCTTAGATGATCACATGCTTTTATGTTCACATGTTTTGATATTCACATACTTTTATGTTCACATGCTTTGATGATCACACATTTTTATGTTCACACATTTTTATGTTCACATGCTTTGATGATCATTTGCTCACATGTCTACTTGCATAGGTGATCATATGCTTTTATGTTCACATGTTTTGATAATCACATATTTCCAAGTTCACATGCTTTGATGATCGTGCACTTCTATGTTCACATACTTTGATGATCCTATGCTCCTACGTGTACATGCTTTAAGGAGAACATGTCCACTTGCATATATGCCTTCATGCTCATTTGCTTGTACACTTTTTTGATTGGATGCTCCTATGTTAGCATGCATGGCTAATATTCACTAGCACGATATCCACGAGCATATGCACACATTTGCATGCTAACATGTTTATAGGCTTGGTGGCTTAAGTGATCAATTAATTGGACGTTCGTGCTTTCAAATGTTCTGATAGTTTTGCTTGAATGTTGAGGTGATCGACAGATGTGAGGTATGTGTTCTTGGGTTCTCAAATGCTCTTATGCTTGCAAGCTTTAATGATCACATGCTTGTATGCTCTCTCGATCAATTGCTTTTATACTCTCATGCTTAAATGCTTACATATAAATCAAGTGCCACTCCCTCATTAGATGTATTTTCTAACCACATTTGCACAAACATGAATGACGATATATCTATATGCTTGGAAACTAAAATGCTCATTTAGTTGGATGCTCAGGCGCTTGCATGCTTTGATGATCGTGCATAAATCCTAAGGTAATTGGATGGTAAGATGTATGTGTATTTGGATGCCAAAATTGACATGTGCATGTATGTTCAATGCTTTGTTAATTAGGTGCTCACATGTGTACTTGCTTCGATGATCATTTGCTCATATGTCTGCATGCTTAAATGACCACATGCTTTTATGTTCGCTTGTTTTGATATTCATAGGCTTTGATGATCATACATTTCAATGTTCGCATTCTTTGATGATCGTTCGCTCACAAGTCTACTTGCTTAGATGATCACATGCTTTTATGTTCACATGTTTTGATATTCGCGTACTTTTATGTTCACATGCTTTGATGATCACGCATTTTTATGTTCACATGCTTTGATGATCATTTGCTCACATGTCTACTTGCTTAGGTGATCATATGCTTTTATGTTCACATGTTTTGATAATCACATATTTCCAAGTTCACATGCTTTAATGATCATACACTTTTGTGTTCACATACTTTGATGATCCTATGCTCCTACGTCTATTTGCTTTAAGGAGAACATGTCCAATTACATATATGACTTCATGCTCATTTGCTCGTACACTTTTTTGATCGGATGCTCCTATGTTTACATGCATCGCTAATATTCACTAGCACGATATCCACGAGCATGTGCACACACTTGGATGCTAACATGTTTATAGGCTTGGTGGCTTAAGTGATCAATTAATTGGACTTTCGTGCTTTCAAATGTTTTGATAGTTTTGCTTGAATGTTGAGGTGATCGACAGATTTGAGGTATGTGTTCTTGGTTTCTTAAATGCTCTTATGCTTTACTGATTACTTGCTTGTATGCACTCATGATCAAGTGCTTGTATAGTCTCATGCTTAAATGCTTATATATAAATTATGTTCCACTCCCTCATTAGATGTATTTTCTAAGCACATGCGCACACACATGAATGACGATATATTTATATTCCAGGAGACTGAAATACTCATATAGTTAGATGGTCAGGCGCTCACATGCTTTGATGATCGTGCATAAATCCTAAGGTAATTGGATGGTAAGATGTATGTGTACTTGGATGCCAAAATGCACATGTGCTTGTATGTTCAATGCTTTGTTGATCATGTGCTCACATGTGTGCTTGCTTTAATGATCATTTGCTCACATGTATGCTTGCTTAGATGACCACATGCTTCTATCTTCCCACGTTTTGATATTCAAATACTTCTATCTTCACATGCTTTGATGATCATATATTTCTATGTTCACATGCTTTGATGATTGTTTGCTCATAAGTCTACTCGCTTGGATGATCACATGCTTTTATGTTCACATGTTTTGATATTCACTTACTTCTATGTTCACATGCTTTAATGATCATACATTTTTATGTTCACATGCTTTGATGATCATTTGCTCACATGTCTACTTTCTTAGGTGATCATATGCTTTTATGTTCACATGTTTTGATAATCATATATTTCCATGTCCACATGCTTAGATGATCATACACTTCTATGTTCACATGCTTTGATGATCCTATGCTCCTACATCTACATGCTTTAAGGAGAGCATGTCCACTTGCATATATGCCTTCATGCTCATTTGCTCGTACACTTTTTTGATTGGATGCTTCTATGTTAACATGCATCGCTAATATTCACTAGCATGATATCCACGAACATGTGCATACACTTCGATGCTAACATGTTTATTGGCTTGGTGACTTAAGTGATCAATTAATTGGACATTCGTGCTTTCAAATGTTTTGATAGTTTTGCTTGAATGTTGAGGTGATCGACAGATTTGAGGTATGTGTTCTTGGTTTCTTAAATGCTCTTATGCTTTACTGATTACTTGCTTGTATGCACTCATGATCAAATGCTTGTATAGTCTCATGCTTAAATGCTTATATATAAATTAAGCTCCACTCCCTCATTAGATTTATTTTCTAACCACATGTACACACACATGAATGACGATTTATCTATAGGCTTAGAGATTGAAACACTCATATAGCTGGATGGTTAGGTGCTCATATGCTTTGATGATTGTGCATAAATCCTAAGGTAATTGGACGGTAAAATGTATGTGTACTTGGATGCCAAAAAATTATCATTTGCTCTAATGTCTGCTTGCTTAGATGACCTCATGCTTTTATGTTTGCGTGTTTTGATATTCACATACTTCTATGTTCACATGCTTTGATGACCATAGATTTCTATGTTCACATGCTTTGATGATCGTTCGCTCACAAGTCTACTTGCTTAGATGATCACATGCTTTTATGTTCACATGTTTTTTGATATTCAAATACTTCTATCTTCACATGCTTTGTTGATCATACATTTTCTATGTTCACATGCTTTGACGATCGTTTGTTCACAAGTCTACTTGCTTAGATGATGACATGCTTTTATGTTCACATGTTTTGATATTCACTTCTATGTTCACATGCTTTGATGATTATGCATTTTTATGTTCACATGCTTTGATAATCGTTTGCTCACATGTATACTTGCTTAGGTGATCATACGCTTTTTTGTTAACATGTTTTGATAATCACATATTTCTATGTTCACATGCTTTGATGATCGTATGCTCCTACGTCTATATGCATTACGGAGAACATGTCCACTTGCCTATATGCCATCATGCTCACATGCTCGGACACTTTTATGATTGGATGCTCCAATGTTAACATGCTTCGTCAATATTCACTAGTATGATATCCACAAACATGTGCACACACTTGGATGCTAATATGTTTATAGGCTCGGAGGCTTAAGTGATTATGTAGATGGACGTTCGTGTTCTCAAACGCTTTAACGATTTTGCTTGAATGCTAAGGTGATTGGTAGATTCGTGGTACGTGTACTTGGGTTCTTAAATGCTATTATGCTTGCAAGCTTTAATGATCACATGCTTGGATGCTCTCTCGATCAAATGATTGTATACTCTAATGCTTAAGTGCTTACGTATAAATTAAGTGTCATTCTCTCATTAGATGAATTTTCTATCCACATGTGCACACACAGGAATGACGATATATCTATATGCTTGGAGACTGAAATGCTCATTTAGTTGGATGCTTAGGAGCTAACATGCTTTGATGATCGTGCTTAAATGCTAAGTTAATTGGACGGTAAAATGTATGTGTATCTGGATGCCAAAATGCACTTGTGCATGTATGTTCAGTGCTTTGTTAATTAGGTGCTCACATGTGTACTTGCTTCGATGATCATTTGCTCACATGTCTGCTTGCTTAGATGAACACATGCTTTTATGTTCGCATGTTTTGATATTCACATACTTCTCTATTCTCATGCTTTGATGATCATAGATTTCAATGTTCACATGCTTTGATGATCATTTGCTCACAAGTCTACTTGCTTAGATGATGACATGCTTTTATGTTCACATGTTTTGATATTCACATACTTCTATGTTCACATGCTTTGATTATTATACATTTTTATGTTCACATGCTTTGATGATCGTTTGCTCACATGTCTACTTGCTTAGGTGATCATATGCTTTTTGGTTCACATGTTTTGGTAATCACATATTTCCATGTTCACATGCTTTGATGATCATACACTTCTATGTTCACATGCTTTGATGATCCTATGCTCCAACGTCTACATGCATTAAGGTGAACATGTCCACTTGCATATATTCCTTCATGCTCATTTGCTCGAACAGTTTTTTGATTGGATGGTCCTATGTTAACATGCAATGCTAATATTCACTAGCGTGATATCCACGAACATGTGCACACATTTGGATTCTAACATGTTTATAGACTTGGAGGCTTAAGTTATCAAGTAATTGGACGTTTGTGCTTTCAAACGATTTGATGGTTTTGCTTGAATGTTGCGGTGATCGACGTATTTGAGGTATGTGTTCTTGGGTTCTTAAATGCTCTTATGCTTGCATCCTTTACTGATTACTTCCTTGTATGCATTCATGATCAAATGTTTGTATAGTCTCATGCTTAAATGTTTATATATAAATTAAGTTTGACTCCCTCAGTAGATGTATTTTCTAAGCACATGTGCACACACATGAATGATGATATATCTATATGCTTGGAGATAGAAATGCTCGTTTAGTTGGATGCCCAGGCACTAACATGCTTTGATGATCATGCATAAATCCTAAGGTAATTGGACGGTAAGATGTATGTGTACTTGGAAGCCAAAATGCACATGTGCATGTATGTTCAATGCTTGGTTAATCAGGTGCTCACATGTGTACTTGCTTCGATGATCATTTTCTCACATGTCTGCTTGCTTAGATGACCACATGCTTTTATGTTCGCAGGTTTTGATATTCACAGGCTTTGATGATCATACATTTCAATGTTCACATACTTTGATGATCATTTCCTCACAAGTCTACTTGCTTTGATGATCGTCTGCTTTAATGTTCACATGTTTTGATAATCAAATATTTCCATGTTCACATGCTTTGATGATTATACACTTCTATGTTCACATGCTTTGATGATCGTTTGCTCACATGTCTACTTGCTTAGGTGATCATATGCTTTTATGTTCACATGTTTTTGTAATCACTTATTTCCATGTTCACATGCTTTGGTGATCCTATTCTCCAACATCCACATGCTTTAAGGAGAACATGTCCACTTGCATATATGCCTTCATGCTCATTTGCTCGGACACTTTTTTGATTAGATGCTCATATGTTAACATGCATCGCTAATATTCTCTAGCATGATATCCACGAACATGTGCACACACATGGATGCTAACATGTTTAAAGGCTTGGAGGCCTAAGTGATCAAGTAATCAAACGTTCGTGCTTTTAAACGTTTTGATGGTTTTGCTTGAATGTTGAGGTGATCGATAGATTTGAGGTTTGTGTTCTTAGGTTCTTAAATGCTCTTATGCTTGCATGCTTCACTAATTACTTCCTTGTATGCACTCATGATCAAATGCTTGTATAGTCTCATGCTTAAATGCTTATATATAAATTAAGTTCGACTCCCTCATTAGACGTATTTTCTAACCACATGTGCACACACATGAATGACGATATATCTGTATGCTTGGAGACTGAAATGCCCGTTTAGTTGGATGCTCAGGTGCTAACATGCTTTGATGATCGTGCATAAATCCTAAGGTAATTGGACGGTAAGATGTATGTGTACTTGGATGCCAAAATGCACATGTGCATGTATGTTAAATGCTTTGCTAATCAGGTGCTCACTTGTGTACTTGCTTCGATGATCGTTTGCTCACATGTCTGTTTGCTTAGATGGCCACATGCTTTGATGTTCGCATGTTTTGATATTCAAATGCTTTGATGATCATACATTTCAATGTTCACATACTTTCATGATCGTTTGCTCACAATTCTACTTGCCTAGTTGATCACTTGCTTTTATTTTCACATGTTTTGATTTTCACATACATTTATGTTCACATGCTTCGATGATCATACATTTTTTTCTTCACATGCTTTGATGATCATTTGCTCACATGTCTACATGCTTAGGTGATCATATGCTTTTTGTTTTTATAATCACATATTTCCATGTTCACATGCTTTGATTATCATACACTTCTATGTTCACATGCTTTGATGATCCTTTGCTCCTACGTCTACATGCTTTAAGCAGAACATGAACACTTGCATATATGCCTTCATGCTCATTTGCTTGTACACTTTTTTGATTGGATGCTTCTATGTTAACATGCATCGGTAATATTCAATAGCTTGATATCCACGAACATGTGCAGACACTTGGATTCTAACATGTTTATAGGCTTGGAGGCTTAAGTGATTAAGTAATTGTATGTTCGTGCACTCAAACATTTTGATGGTTTTGCTTGAATGTTGAGGTGATTGACAGATTTGAGGCATGTGTTCTTGGGTTCTTAAATGCTTTTATGTTGGTATGCTTTATTGATTACTTCCTTATATGCACTCATGATCAAATGCTTGTATGGTCTCAGGCTTAAATGCTTATATTTAAATTAAGTTCCACTCCCTTATTAGATGTATTCCCTAACCACATGTGCACACACATGAATGACGATTTATCTATATGCTTGGAGACTGAAAAACTCATATAGTTGAATTGTCAAGAACTCATATGCTTTGATGATCGTGCATAAATCCTAAGATAATTGGACGGTAAGATGTATGTGTACTTGGATGCCAAAATGCACAGGTGCATGTATGTTCAAAGCTTTGTTAATCAAGTGCTCACATGGGTACTTGCTTCGATTCACATTTTTGCTTGCTTAGATGACCACATGCTTTTATGTTCGCATGTGTTGATATCCATAAGCTTTGATGATCATACATTTCAATGTTCACATTTCAATGTTGATACTTTGCTTGCTTAGATTGTCACATGCTTTTATGTTCACAGGCTTTAACAATCATTCATTTTTATGTTCACATGCTTTGATGATGATTTCCTCACATGTCTACTTGCTTAGGTGATCTTATGCTTTTATGTTCACATGTTTTTATAATCACATATTTCCATGTTCACATGCTTTGATGATCCTCTGCTCCTACGTCCACATGCTTTAAGGAGAACTTGTCCACTTGCATATATGCCTTCATGCTCATTTGCTCGTACACTTTTTTGATTGGATGCACCTATGTTAACATGCATCGCTAATATTCACAAGCATGATATCCACGAATATGTGCACACACTTGGATGCTAACATGTTTATAGGCTTGGAGGCTGAAATGATCAAGTAATTGGACGTTCGTGCTTTCAAACGTTTTGTTGGTTTTGCTTGAATGTTAAGGAGATCGACAGATTTGAGGTACGTGTTCTTGGGTGCTTAAACGCTCTTATGCCTGCTTGCTTTACTAATTACTTGCTTTTATGCACTCATGATCAAATGCTTGTATAGTCTCATGCTTAAATGCTGATATATAAATTAAGTTCCACTCCCTCATTAGATGTATTTTATACCCACATGTGCACAAACATGAATGACAATATATCTATATGCTCGGAGAATGAAATGCTCATATAGTTGGATGGTCAGGCGCTCACATGCTTTGATGATCGTGCATAAATCCTAAGGTAATTGGACGATAAGATGTATGTGTACTTGGATGCCAAAATGCACATCTGCTTGTATGTTTAACGCTTTGTTGATCCTGTTCTCACATGTGTAGTTGCTTTTATGATCATTTGCTCACATGTCTGCTTGTTTAGATGATCACATGCTTTGATGATCATAGATTTCTATGTTCACATGCCTTGACGATCATAGATTTCTATGTTAACATGCTTTGATGATCGTTTGCTCACAAGTCTACTTGCTTTGATGATCACATGCATTTACGTTCACATGTGTTTTGATGTTCAAATACTTCTATCTTCACATGCTTTAATGATAATAGATTTCTATGTTCACATGCTTTAATGATCGTTTGCTCACAGGTCTACTTGCTTAGATGATCACATGCTTTTATGTAAATCTTTTATGTTTACATGTTCTGGTATTAAAATACTTCTATCTTCACATGCTTTGATGATCACACATTTCTATGTTCACATGCTTTGGTGATCGTTTGCTCAAAAGTCTACTTGCTTAGATGATCACTTGCTTTTATGTTCACATGCTTTGGTGATCGTTTGCTCAAAAGTCTACTTGCTTAGATGATCACTTGCTTTTATGTTCACATGTTTTGATATTCACATACTTCTGCGTTCACATGCTTTGATGATCATACATTTTTATGCTCACATGCTTTAATGATCATTTGCTCACATTTCTACTTGCTTAGGTGATCATATGCTTTTATGTCCACATGTTTTGATAATCACATATTTCCATGTTCACATGCTTTGATGATCATACACTTCTATGTTCACATGCTTTGATGATCCTATGCTCCTACGTCTACATGCTTTAAGGAGAACATGTCCACTTGCACATATGCCTTCATGCTCATTTGCTCGTACACTCTTTTGATTGGATGCTCCTATGTTAACATGCATCGCTAATATTCAATAGCATGGTATCCACGAATATGTGCACACTCTTGAATGCTAACATGTTTATAGGCTTGGAAGCTTAAGTGATCAAGTAGTTGGACGTTCGTGCTTTCAAACGTTTTAATGGTTTTGCTTGAATGTGGAGGTGATCGACAGATTTGAGGTAACTGTTCTTGGGTGTTTAAATGCTCTTATGCTTGCATGCATTACTGATTACTTGCTTGTATGCCCTCATTATCAAATGCTTGTATTGTCTCATACTTAAATGCTTATATACAAATTAAGTTCCACTCCCTCAATAGATGTACTTTTTAACCACATGTGCACATACATGAATGACGATGCATCTATATGCTTGGGGAATGAAACACTCATATAATTGGATGGTCAGGCACTCACATGCTTTGATGATCGCGCATAAATCCTAAGGTAATTGGATGGTAAGATGTATGTGTACTTGGATGCCAAAATGCACATCTGCTTGTATGTTGAATGCTTTGTTGATCATGTTCTCTCTTGTGTACTTGCTTTAATGATCATTTTCTCACATGTCAGCTTGTTTAGATGACCACATGCTTTTATGTTCGCATGTTTTGATATTCACATACTTCTATGTTCACATGATTAGATGATCATAGATTTCTATGTTCACATGCTTTGACGATTGTTTGCTCACTAGTCCACTTGCGTAGATGATCACATGCGTTTACGTACACATGTGTTTTGATGTTCAAATACTTCTATCTTCACATGCTTTGATGATCATACATTTCTATGTTCACATGCTTTGGTGATCATTTGCTCACAAGTATACTTGCTTAGACGTTCACATGCATATTTGTTAATATGTTTTCATAATCAAATACTTTTATGTTCACATGCTTTGATGATCATATGCTCCTACGTCAACGTGCTTTATGGAGAACATTTCCACTTGCTTATATGCCATCATGCTCATATGTCGGCCACTTTTATGGTTGGATGCTCCAATGTTAACATACTTTGTTATTATTCACTAGTATGATATCCACAAACATGTGCACACACTTGGATGCTAAAATGTTTATAGGCTCGGAGGCTTAAGTGATTTGCAAATGGACGTTTGTGTGCTCAAACGCTTCGACGATTTTTCTTCAATGCTAGGGTGATTGGTAGATTTGAGGTTTTTGTACTTGGGTTCTTAAATGCTATTATGCTTGCAAGTTTTAATGATAACATGCTTGTATGCTCTTTCCATCAAATGCTTGTATAATCTTATGCTTAAGTGCTTACATATAAATTAAGTGTCACTCCCTCAATAGATGTATTTTCTAACCACATGTGCACCCACATGAATGATGATATATTTTAAATGCTTGGAGACTGAAATGCTCATTTAGTTGGATGCTCAGGTGCTCACATGCTTTGATGATCGTTCGTAAATCCTAAGCTAATTGGACAGTAAGGTGTATGTGAACTTGGATGCCAAAATGCACATGTGCATGTATGTTCAATGCTTTGTTAATCTGGTGCTCACTTGTGTACTTGCTTCGATGATCATTTGCTCACACGTCTGCTTGCTTAGATGACCACATGCTTTTATGTTCGCATGTTTTGATATTCGCAGGCTTTTATGATCATACATTTCAATGTTCACAAGCTTTGATGATCTTTTGCTCACAAGTCTACTTGCTTAGATGATCACATGCTTTTATGTTCACATGCTTTGATATTCACATACTTCTATGTTCACATGCTTTGATGATCATACATTTTTATGTTCACATGCTTTGATGATCATCTGCTCACATGTCTACTTGCTTAGGCAATCATATGCTTTATGTTCACATGTTTTGATAATCACATATTTCCATGTTCACATGCTTTGATGATCATACACTTCTATGTTCACATGCTTTGATGATCCTATGCTCCTATGTCTACATGCTTTAAGGAGAACATGTCCACTTGCATATACGCCTTCATGCTCATTTGCTCGTACACTTTTTTGATTGGATGCTCCTATGTTAACATGCATCGCTAATATTCACTAGCATGATATCCACGAACATGTGCACACATTTGGATGCTAACATGTTTATAGGCTCGTAATTGGATGTTTGTGCGCTCAAATGTTTTGATGGTTTTGCTAAATGTTGAGGTGATCGACATATTTGAGGTATGTGTTCCTGGGTTCTTAAATGCTCTTATGCTTGCATGCTTTACTGATTACTTGCTTGTATGTACTCATGATCAAATGCTTGTATAGTCTCATGCTTAAATGCTTAAATATAAATTAAGTTCCACTCCCTCATTAGATGTATTTTCTAACCACATTTGCACACACATGAATGATGATATATTTATATGCTTGGAGACTGAAACACTCATATAGTTGGATGGTCAGGCGCTTACATGCTTTGATGATCATGCATAAATCCTAAGGTAATTGGATGGTAAGATGTATTGGTACTCGGATGCCAAAATGCACATATGCTTGCACGTTCAATGCTTTGTTGATCATGTGCTCACATGTGTACCATAGAAGCATATTGGTACTATAAATGTGCTTGCTTAGATGTCCACATGCTTTTATGTTCGCATGTTTTGATATTCACATACTTTTACGTTCACATGCTTTGATGATCGTTTCCTCATAAGTCTACTTGCTTAGATGATCGCATGCTTTTATGTTCACATGTGTTTTGATATTCAAATTCTTCTATCTTCACATGCTTTAATGATCATACATTTCTATGTTCACTTGCTTTGATGATTGTTTACTCCCAGGTCTACTTGCTGGGATGATCACATGCTTATTTGTTAACATGTTTTGATAATCACATACTTCTTTGTTCGCATGGTTTGTTGATTGTATGCTCCTACGTCGACATGCTTTAAGGAGAACATATCCACTTGCTTATATGCCATCATGCTCATATGCTTGGCCACTTTTATGATTGGATGCTCCTATGTTAACATGCTTCATTAATATTCACTAGTATGATATTCACAAACATGTGCACACACTTGGATGCTAATATGTTTATAGGCTCGGAGGCTTAAGTGATTATGTAGATGGACGTTTGTGTGCTCAAACGCTTTTACGATTTTGCTTGTATGCTAAGGTGATTGGTAGATTCAAGGTACGTGTACTTGGGTTCTTAAATGCTATTATACTTGCAAGCTTTAATGATCACATGCTTGTATGCACTCTCGA
The DNA here is from genome assembly GCA_023621385.1 of Quercus gilva. Lineage (NCBI taxonomy): Eukaryota > Viridiplantae > Streptophyta > Magnoliopsida > Fagales > Fagaceae > Quercus > Quercus gilva. Next base: position 34,260,114 of record CM042473.1, on the reverse strand, counting down.
TCAAATGCTTGTATACTCTCATGCTTAAATGCTTACATATAAATTAAGTGTCACTCCTTTATTAGATTTATTTTTTAACCACATGTGCACGCACATGAATGACGATATATCCATATGTTTGGAGACAGAAATGCTGATTTAGTTGGACGCTCAGGCGCTCACACGCTTTGATGATCGTGCATAAATCCTAAGGTAATTGGACGGTAAGATGTATGTGTACTTGGATGCCAAAATGCACATGTGCATGTATGTTTACTGCTTTGTTAATCAGGTGCTCACATGTGTACTTGCTTCGATGATCATTTACTCACATATCTGCTTGCCTAGATGACCACATGCTTTTATGTTCGCATGTTTTGATATTCACAGGCTTTGATGATCATACATTTCAATGTTCATATGCTTTGATGATCGTTTGCTCTTAAGTCTACTTGCTTTGATGATCACATGCTTTTATGTTCTCATGTTTTGATGATCATACATTTTTATGTTCACATGCTTTGATGATCATTTGCTCACATGTCGACTTGCTTAGGTTATCATATGCTTTTATGTTCACATGTTTTGATAATCACATATTTCCATGTTCACATGCTTTGATGATCATACACTTCTATGTTCACATGCTTTGATGATCCTTTCCTACGACGTCTGCATGGTTTAAAGAGAACATGTCCACTTGCATATATGCCTTCATGATCATTTGCTTGTACACCTTTTTGATTGGATGCTCCTATGTTAACATGCATCGCTAATATTCATAAGTATGATATCCATGAACATGTGCACACACTTGGATACTAACATGTTTATATGCATAGAGGCTTAAGTGATCAAGTAATTGGACGTTCGTGCTTTCAAACATTTTGATGGTTTTGTTTGAATGTTGAGGTGATCGATAGATTTGTGGTATGTGTTCCTGGGTGCTTAAATGCTCTTATCCTTGCATGCTTTACTGATTACTTGCTTGTATGCCCTCATGATCAAATGCTAGTATAGTCTCATGCTTAAATGCTTATATATACATTAAGTTCCACTCCCTTATTAGATGTATTTTCTAACCACATGGGCACACACATGAATGATGATATATCTAGATGCTTGGAGATTAAAACACTCATATAGTTGGATGGTCAGGCACTCACATGCTTTGAAGATTGTGCATAAATCCTAAGGTAATTGGACGGTAAGATGTATGTGCACTTGGATGCCAAAATGCACATGTGCTTGTGTGTTCAATGCATTGTTGATCATGTGCTCACATGTGTACTTCCTTTAATGATTATTTGCTCACATGTCTACTTGCTTAGATGACCACACGCCTTTATATTTGCATGTTTTGATATTCACATACTTCTATGTGCACATGCTTTGATGATCATAGATTTCTATGGTCACGTGCTATGATGATCGTTTGCTCACAAGTCTACTTGTTTAGATGATCGCAAGGTTTTTTGTTCACATGTGTTTTGATATTCAAATCCTTCTATCTTCACATGCTTTAACGATCATACATTTTTATGTTCACATGCTTTGATGATCGTTGGTCACTAGTCTACTTGCTAAGACGATCACATGCTTATTTGTTAACATGTTTTGATAATCACATACTTCTATGTTCACATGGTTCAATGATCGTACGGTCCTACATCTACCTGCTTTAAGGAGAACATGTCCACTTGTTTATATGCCATCATGCTCATATGCTCGGCCACTTTTATGACTGGATGCTCCTATGTTAACATGCTTCGTTAATATTCACTAGTATGATATCCACAAACATGTGCACACACTTGGACGCTAATATATTTATAGGCTTGAAGCCTTACGTGATTTTGCAGATGGACATTCGAGTGCTCAAACGCTTTGACAATTTTGCTTCAATGCTAGGGTGATTGGTAGATTTGAGGTTTGTGTACTTGGGTTCTTAAATGCTATTATGCTTGCAAGCTTTAATGATCACATGCTTGTATGCTCTCTCCATCAAATGCTTGTATACTCTTATGCTTAAGTGCTTACATATAAATTAAGTGTCACTCCCTCGTTAGATGTATTTTCTAACCACATGTGCACCCACATGAATGACGATATATTTTATATGCTTGGAGACTGAAATGCTCATTTAGTTGGATGCTCAGGCACTTACATGCTTTGATGATCATGCGTAAATCCTAAGCTAATTGGACGATAAGATGTATGTGAACTTGGATGCTAAAATGCACATGTGCATAAACGTTCAATGCTTTGTTAATCTGGTGCTCACTTGTGTACTTGCTTCAATGATCATTTGCTCACACGTCTGCTTGCTAAGATGACCACATGCTTTTATGTTCACATGTTCTGATATTCACAGGCTTTGATGGTCATACATTTCAATGTTCACATGCTTTGATGATCTTTTGCTCACAAGTCTACTTGGTTTGATGATCACATGCTTTTATGTTCACATGCTTTGATATTCACATACCTCTATGTTCACATGCTTTGATGATCATATATTGTTATGTTCACATACTTTGATGATCATTTGCTCACATGTCTACTTGCTTAGGTGATCATATGCTTTTATGTTCACATGTTTTGATAATCACATATTTCCATGTTCACATGCTTTGATGATCATGCAGTTCTATGTTCACATGCTTTGATGATCCTATGCTCCTACGTCTACATGCTTTGAGGAGAACAAGTCCACTTGCATATATGCCTTCATACTCATTTGCTCGTACACTTTTTGATTGGATGCTCCTATGTTAACATGCATTGCTAATATTCACTCGCATGATATCCACGAACATGTGCACACATTTGGATGCTAACATGTTTATAGGCTTGGAAGCTTAAGTGATCAAGTAATTGGATGTTCATGCGCTCAAATGTTTTGATGATTTTACTGAATGTTGGGGTGATCGACAGATTTGAGGTATGTGTTCCTAGGTTCTTAAATTCTCTTTTGCTTGCATGGTTTACTAATTACTTGCTTTGATGATCGTTTCCTCTCAAGTCTACTTGCTAAGACGATCACATGCTTATTTGTTAACATGTTTTGATAATCACATACTTCTATGTTCACATGGTTTGATGATCGTACGGTCCTACATCTACATGCTTTAAGGAGAACATGTCCACTTGCTTATATGCCATCATGCTCATATGCTCAGCCACTTTTATGATTGGATGCTCCTATGTTAACATGCTTCATTAATGTTCATTAGTATGATATCCACAAACATGTGCACACACTTGGATGCTAATATGTTTATAGGCTCGAAGCCTTATGTGATTTTGCATATGGATGTTCGAGTGCTCAAACACTTTGACAATTCTGCTTGAATGCTAAGGTGATTGGTAGATTTGAGGTATGTATGCATGGGTTCTTAAATAGTATTATGCTTGCAAGCTTTAATGATCACATGCTTGTATGCACTCTTGATCAAATGCTTGTATACTCTCATGCTTAAATGCTTACATATAAATTAAGTGTCACTCCTTTATTAGACGTATTTTCTAACAACATTTGTGCGCACATGAATGACGATATATCTATATGCTTGGAGACAAAAATGCTCATTTAGTTGGAAGCTCAGGCGCTTACATGCTCTGATGATCGTGCATAAATCTTAAGGTAATTGGACGGTAAGATGTATGTGTACTTGGATGCCAAAATGCACATGTGCATGTATGTTCACTGCTTTATTAATCAGGTGCTCACATGTGTACTTGCTTCGATGATCATTTGCTCACATGTCTGCTTACTTAGATGACCACATGCTTTTATGTTCGCATGTTTCGATATTTACATGTTTTGATATTCACATAATTCTATGTTCACATGCTTTGATGATCACATACTTTTATGTTCACATGTTTTGATATTCACACACTTCTATGTTCACATGCTTTGATGATCATACGCTCACAAGTCTATTTGCTTTGACGATCACATGCTTATTTGTTAAAATGTTTTGATAATCACATACTTCTATGTTCACATGCTTTGATGATCCTATGCTCCTACGTTTACATGCTTTAAGGAGAACATGACCACTTGCATATATGCCTTCATTCTCATTTGCTCCTACACTTTTTTGATTGGATGCTCCTATGTTAACATGCATCGTTAATATTCACTAGCATGATATCCATGAACACGTGCATGCACTTGGATGCTAACATGTTTATAGGCTTGGAGGCTTAAGTGATCAAGTAATTGGACGTTTGTGTGCTCAAATGTTTTGATGGTTTTGCTCGAATGTTGAGATGATCGACAGATTTTTGGTTTGTGTTCTTGGGTTCTTAAATGCTCTTATGCTTGCATGCTTTACTGATTACTTCCTTTTATGCACTCATGATCAAATGCTTGTATATTTTCACGCTTAAATGCTTATATAAAAATTAAGTTCCACTCCCTCATTTGATGTATTTTCTAACCACAAGTGCGTACACATGAATGACGATATATCTATATGCTTGGAGACTGAAATTCTGATTTAGTTGGATGCTCAGGTGCAAACATGCTTTGATGATCGCGCATAAATCCTAAGGTAATTGGATGGTAAGATTAATGTGTACTTGGATGCCAAAATGCACAAGTACATTTATGTTCAATGCTTTGTTAATTAGGTTCTCACATGTGCACTTGCTTCAATGATCATTTGCTCACATGTTTGCTTACTTAGATGACCACATGCTTTTATGTTCGCATGTTTTGATATTCACAGGCTTTGATGATCATACATTTTAATGTTCACGTAATTTGATGATCATTTGCTCACAAGTCTACTTGCTCAAATGATCATATGCTTTTACGTTCACAAGTTTTGATATTCACATACTTTTATGTTCACATCATACATTGTTATGTATGCTTTAATGATCATTTGCTCACATGTCTACTTGCTTAGGTGATCATATGCTTTTATGTTCACATGTTTTGATAATCACATATTTCCATGTTCACATGCTTTGATGATCATACACTTCTATGTTCACATGCTTTGATGATCCTATGCTCCAACGTCTACATTCTTTATGAAGAACATTTCCACTTGCAAATATGACTTCATACTCAATTGGTCGTAAACTTTCTTGATTGGATGCTCCTATGCTAACATGCATCACTAATATTCACAACCACAATATCCACTTACATGTGCACACACTTGGATGCTAAATTGCTTATGGGCTTGGAGGCTTATGTGATCAAGTAATTGGACGTTCGTGCTTTGAAACTTTTTGACGGTTTTGCTTGAATGTTGAGGTGATCGACAGATTTGAGGTATGTATTCCTGGGTTCTTAAATGCTCTTATGCTTGCATGCGTTACTTATTACTTGCTTGTATGCACTCATGATCAAATGCTTGTATAGTCTTATGCTTAAATGCTTATATATAAATTAAATTCCACTCATTAGATTTATTTTCTAACCACATGTGCACACACATGAATGGCGATATATCTATATGCTTGGAGACTGAAACACTCATATAGTTGGATGGTTAGACGCTCACATGCTTTGATGATCATGCATAAATCCTAAGGTAAGTGGACGGTAAGATGTATGTGTACTTGGATGCCAAAATGCACATGTGCTTGTATGTTCAATGCTTTGTTGATCATGTGCTCACATGTGTACTTGCTTTAATGATCATTTGCTCACATGTCAACTTGCTTAGATGACGACATGCTTTTATGTTCGCATGTTTTGATATTCATATACTTCAATGTTTGCATGCATTGATGATCATAGATTTCTATGTTCTCACATGTTTTGATGATCCTTCACTCACAAGTCTACTTGCTTGGATGATCACGTGCTTTTATGTTCACATGTTTTGATATTCAAATACTTCTATCTTCACATGCTCTGATGATCATACATTTCCATGTTCACATGCTTTGATGATTGTTTGCTCACATTTTTGCGCTCACATGCTTTGATGTTCATTTGCTCACATGTCTACTTGCTTAGGTGATCATATGCTTTTATGTTCACATGTTTTGATAATCACATATTTTCATGTTCACATGCTTTGATGATCATACACTTCTATGTTCACATGCTTTTGACGATCCTATGCTCCAACGTCTACATGCTTTAAGGAGAACATGTCCACTTACATGTATGCCTTCAAGCTCATTTACTCGTACACTTTTTTAATTGGATACTCCTATGTTAACATGCATCGCTAATATTCAGTAGCATGATATCCACGAACATGTATAGACACTTGTATGCTAACATGTTTATAGGCTTGGAGGCTTAAGTGATCAAGTAATCGGATGTTCATGTGCTCAAATGTTTTGATGGTTTTGCTTTAATGTTGAAGTGATCGACAAATTTGAGGTATGTATTCCTGGGTTCTTAAATGCTCTTATGCTTGCAGGCTTTACTGATTACTTGCTTGTATGCACTCATGATCAAATGCATGTATAGTCTCATGCTTAAATGCTTATATATAAATTAAGTTCCACTCCTTCATTAGATGTATTTTCTAACCACATGTGCATACATCTATATGCTTGGAGACTGAAACACTCATATAGGTGGATGGTCAGGCGCTGACATGCTTTAATGATCGTGCATAAATCCTAAGGTAATTGGACGGTAAGATGTATGTGTACTTGCATGCCAAAATGCACGTGTGCTTATACATTCAATGCTTTGTTGATCATGTGCTCATATGTGTACTTGCTTTAATGAACATTTGCTCACATGTCTGCTTGCTTAGATGACCACAAGCTTTTATGTTGTTTTGATATTCACATACTTCTAAGTTCACATGCTGTGATGATCATAGATTTCTATGTTCACATGATTTGATGATCGTTTGCTCACAAGTCTACTTGCCTAGATGATCACATGCTTATTTGTTAACATGTTTTGATAATCACATACTTCTAAGTTCACATGCTTTGATGATCGTATACTCTTACATCTACATGCTTTAAGGAGAAAATGTCCACTTGCTTATATGCCATCATGCTCATATGCTCAGCTACTTTTATGATTGGATACTCCTATGTTAACATGCTTCGTTAATATTCACTAGTATGATATCCACCAACATGTGCACACACTTGGATGCTAATATGTTTATAGGCTCGGAGGCTTATGTGATTATGTACATGGACTTTCGTCTGCTCAAATGCTTAGACAATTTTGCTTGAATGTTGAGGTGATTGGTAGATGTGACTTATGTCTACTTGGGTTCTTAAATGCTATTATGCTAGCAAGCTTTAATGATCACATGGTTGTATGCTCTTTCGATCAAATGCTTGTATATTCTCAAGCTTAAATGCTTACATATAAATTAAGGGTCACTCCCTCATTATATGTATTTTCTAAAGACATGTGCACACACATGAATGACGATATATCTATATGCTTGGAGACTGAAATGCTCATTTAGTTGGATGCTCAGGCGCTCACATGCTTTGATGATCTTGCATAAATCCTAAGGTAATTGGACGGTAAGATGTATGTGTACTTGGATGCCAAAATGCACATGTGCATGTATGTTCAATGCTTTGTTAATCAGGTGCTCTCATGTGTACTTGCTTCGATTATCATTTGCTAACATGTTTGCTTGCTTAGATGACCACATGCTTTTATGTTCGCATGTTTTGATATTCACATACTTCTATGTTCACATGCTTTGATGATCATAGATTTCTATATTCACATGCTTTGATGATCATTCGCTCACAAGTCTACTTGCTTAGATGACCACATGCTTTTTTGTTCGCATGTTTTGATATTCACATACTTCTATGTTCACATGCTTTGATGATCATAGATTTCTATATTCACACGCTTTGATGATCGTTCGCTTAGAAGTCTACCTGCTTAGATGATCTCATGCATGTTCACATGTGTTTGGTTATTCAAATACTTCTATCTTCACGTGCTTTGATGATCATACATTTCTATGTTCACATGGTTTGATGATCGTTTGCTCACAAGTGTACTTGCTTAGACGATCACATGCTTATTTGTTAACATGTTTTGATAATCACATACTTCTATGTTCACATGCTTTGATGATCATATGCTCCTACGTCGACACGCTTTAAGGAGAACATGTCCACTTGCCTATATGCCATCATGCTCATATGCTCGGCCACTGTTTTGATCAGATGCTCCTATGTAAACATGCTTCATTAATATTCACTAGTATGATATCCACCAACATGTGCACACACTTGGATGCTAATATGTTTAAAGGCTCGGAGGCTTATGTGATTATGTACATGGACTTTCGTCTGCTCAAATGCTTAGACAATTTTGCTTGAATGCTGAGGTGATTGGTAGATGTGACTTATGTGTACTTGGGTTCTTAAATGCTATTATGCTAGCAAGCTTTAATGATCACATGGTTGTATGCTCTCTCGATCAAATGCTTGTATATTCTCAAGCTTAAATGCTTACGTATAAATTAAGGGTCACTCCCTCATTATATGTATTTTCTAAAGACATGTGCACACACATGAATGACGATATATCTATATGCTTGGAGATTGAAATGCTCATTTAGTTGGATGCTCAGGCGCTCACATGCTTTGATGATCTTGCATAAATCCTAAGGTAATTGGACGGTAAGATGTATGTGTACTTGGATGCCAAAATGCACATGTGCATGTATGTTCAATGCTTTGTTAATCAGGTGCTCTCATGTGTACTTGCTTCGATTATCATTTGCTAACATGTTTGCTTGCTTAGATGACCACATGCTTTTATGTTCGCATGTTTTGATATTCACATACTTCTATGTTCACATGCTTTGATGATCATAGATTTCTATATTCACATGCTTTGATGATCATTCGCTCACAAGTATACTTGCTTAGATGACCACATGCTTTTTTGTTCGCATGTTTTGATATTCACATACTTCTATGTTCACATGCTTTGATGATCATAGATTTCTATATTCACACGCTTTGATGATCGTTCGCTCAGAAGTCTACTTGCTTAGATGATCTCATGCATGTTCACATGTGTTTGGTTATTCAAATACTTCTATCTTCACGTGCTTTGATGATCATACATTTCTATGTTCACATGGTTTGATGATCGTTTGCTCACAAGTGTACTTGCTTAGACGATCACATGCTTATTTGTTAACATGTTTTGATAATCACATACTTCTATGTTCACATGCTTTGATGATCATATGCTCCTACGTCGACACGCTTTAAGGAGAACATGTCCACTTGCCTATATGCCATCATGCTCATATGCTCGGCCACTTTTATGATCAGATGCTCCTATGTAAACATGCTTCATTAATATTCACTAGTATGATATCCACAAACATGTGCACACACTTGGATGCTAATATGTTTAAAGGCTCGGAGGCTTATGTGATTATGTACATGGACTTTCGTCTGCTCAAATGCTTAGAAAATTTTTCTTGAATACTGAGGTGATTGGTAGATGTGACTTATGTGTACTTGGGTTCTTAAATGCTATTATGCTAGCAAGCTTTAATGATCACATGGTTGTATGCTCTTTCGATCAAATGCTTGTATATTCTCAAGCTTAAATGCTTACATATAAATTAAGGGTCACTCCCTCATTATATGTATTTTCTAAAGACATGTGCACACACATGAATGACGATATATCTATATGCTTGGAGACTGAAATGCTCATTTAGTTGGATGCTCAGGCGCTCACATGCTTTGATGATCTTGCATAAATCCTAAGGTAATTGGACGGTAAGATGTATGTGTACTTGGATGCCAAAATGCACATGTGCATGTATGTTCAATGCTTTGTTAATCAGGTGCTCTCATGTGTACTTGCTTCGATTATCATTTGCTAACATGTTTGCTTGCTTAGATGACCACATGCTTTTATGTTCGCATGTTTTGATATTCACATACTTCTATGTTCACATGCTTTGATGATCATAGATTTCTATATTCACATGCTTTGATGATCATTCGCTCACAAGTCTACTTGCTTAGATGACCACATGCTTTTTTGTTCGCATGTTTTGATATTCACATACTTCTATGTTCACATGCTTTGATGATCATAGATTTCTATATTCACACGCTTTGATGATCGTTCGCTTAGAAGTCTACCTGCTTAGATGATCTCATGCATGTTCACATGTGTTTGGTTATTCAAATACTTCTATCTTCACGTGCTTTGATGATCATACATTTCTATGTTCACATGGTTTGATGATCGTTTGCTCACAAGTGTACTTGCTTAGACGATCACATGCTTATTTGTTAACATGTTTTGATAATCACATACTTCTATGTTCACATGCTTTGATGATCATATGCTCCTACGTCGACACGCTTTAAGGAGAACATGTCCACTTGCCTATATGCCATCATGCTCATATGCTCGGCCACTGTTTTGATCAGATGCTCCTATGTAAACATGCTTCATTAATATTCACTAGTATGATATCCACCAACATGTGCACACACTTGGATGCTAATATGTTTAAAGGCTCGGAGGCTTATGTGATTATGTACATGGACTTTCGTCTGCTCAAATGCTTAGACAATTTTGCTTGAATGCTGAGGTGATTGGTAGATGTGACTTATGTGTACTTGGGTTCTTAAATGCTATTATGCTAGCAAGCTTTAATGATCACATGGTTGTATGCTCTCTCGATCAAATGCTTGTATATTCTCAAGCTTAAATGCTTACGTATAAATTAAGGGTCACTCCCTCATTATATGTATTTTCTAAAGACATGTGCACACACATGAATGACGATATATCTATATGCTTGGAGATTGAAATGCTCATTTAGTTGGATGCTCAGGCGCTCACATGCTTTGATGATCTTGCATAAATCCTAAGGTAATTGGACGGTAAGATGTATGTGTACTTGGATGCCAAAATGCACATGTGCATGTATGTTCAATGCTTTGTTAATCAGGTGCTCTCATGTGTACTTGCTTCGATTATCATTTGCTAACATGTTTGCTTGCTTAGATGACCACATGCTTTTATGTTCGCATGTTTTGATATTCACATACTTCTATGTTCACATGCTTTGATGATCATAGATTTCTATATTCACATGCTTTGATGATCATTCGCTCACAAGTATACTTGCTTAGATGACCACATGCTTTTTTGTTCGCATGTTTTGATATTCACATACTTCTATGTTCACATGCTTTGATGATCATAGATTTCTATATTCACACGCTTTGATGATCGTTCGCTCAGAAGTCTACTTGCTTAGATGATCTCATGCATGTTCACATGTGTTTGGTTATTCAAATACTTCTATCTTCACGTGCTTTGATGATCATACATTTCTATGTTCACATGGTTTGATGATCGTTTGCTCACAAGTGTACTTGCTTAGACGATCACATGCTTATTTGTTAACATGTTTTGATAATCACATACTTCTATGTTCACATGCTTTGATGATCATATGCTCCTACGTCGACACGCTTTAAGGAGAACATGTCCACTTGCCTATATGCCATCATGCTCATATGCTCGGCCACTTTTATGATCAGATGCTCCTATGTAAACATGCTTCATTAATATTCACTAGTATGATATCCACAAACATGTGCACACACTTGGATGCTAATATGTTTAAAGGCTCGGAGGCTTATGTGATTATGTACATGGACTTTCGTCTGCTCAAATGCTTAGAAAATTTTTCTTGAATACTGAGGTGATTGGTAGATGTGACTTATGTGTACTTGGGTTCTTAAATGCTATTATGCTAGCAAGCTTTAATGATCACATGGTTGTATGCTCTCTCGATCAAATGCTTGTATATTCTCAAGCTTAAATGCTTACGTATAAATTAAGGGTCACTCCCTCATTATATGTATTTTCTAAAGACATGTGCACACACATGAATGACGATATATCTATATGCTTGGAGACTGAAATGCTCATTTTGTTGGATGCTCAGGCGCTCACATGCTTTGATGATCTTGCATAAATCCTAAGGTAATTGGACGGTAAGATGTATGTGTACTTGGATGCCAAAATGCACATGTGCATGTATGTTCAATGCTTTGTTAATCAGGTGCTCTCATGTGTACTTGCTTCGATTATCATTTGCTAACATGTTTGCTTGCTTAGATGACCACTTGCTTTTATGTTTGCATGTTTTGATATTCACATACTTCTATGTTCACATGCTTTGATGATCATAGATTTCTATATTCACATGCTTTGATGATCATTCGCTCACAAGTCTACTTGCTTAGATGACCACATGCTTTTTTGTTCGCATGTTTTGATATTCACATACTTCTATGTTCACATGCTTTGATGATCATAGATTTCTATATTCACACGCTTTGATGATCGTTCGCTTAGAAGTCTACCTGCTTAGATGATCTCATGCATGTTCACATGTGTTTGGTTATTCAAATACTTCTATCTTCACGTGCTTTGATGATCATACATTTCTATGTTCACATGGTTTGATGATCGTTTGCTCACAAGTGTACTTGCTTAGACGATCACATGCTTATTTGTTAACATGTTTTGGTAATCACATACTTCTATGTTCACATGCTTTGATGATCATATGCTCCTACGTCGACATGCTTTAAGGAGAACATGTCCACTTGCCTATATGCCATCATGCTCATATGCTCGGCCACTTTTATGATCAGATGCTCCTATGTAAACATGCTTCATTAATATTCACTAGTATGATATCCACAAACATGTGCACACACTTGGATGCTAATATGTTTAAAGGCTCGGAGGCTTAAGTGATTATGTAGATGGACGTTTGTGTTCTCAAACGCTTTAACGATTTTGCTTGAATGCTAAGGTAATTGGTAGATTTGAGGTACATGTACTTGCGTTCTTAAATGCTATTATGCTTGCAACCTTTAATGATGGCATGCTTGTATGCTCCCTCGATCAAATTCTTGTAGACTCTCATGCTTAAATGCTTACATATAAATTAAGTGTCACTCCCTCGTTAGATGTATTTTCTTACCACATATGCACACACATGAATGACGATATATCTATATGCTTGGAGACTGAACTGCTCATTTAGTTGGATGCTCAGGCGCTCACATGCTTTGATGATCATGCATAAATCCTAAGGTAGTTGGACGGTAAGATGTATGTGTACTTGGACGGTAAGTTGTATGTGGACGGTAAGTTGGACGGTAAGATACATGCACATGTGCATGTATGTTCAATGCTTTGTTAATTAGGTGCTCACATGTGTACTTGCTTCGATGATCATTTGCTCACATGTCTGCTTGCTTAGATGACCACATGCTTTTATGTTCGCATATTTTGATATTCACAGGCTTTGAGGATCATGCATTTCAATGTTCACATACTTTGATGATTGTTTGCTCATAAGTCTACTTGCTTAAGTGATCACATGCTTTTATGTTCACATGTTTTAATATTCTCATGCTTCTATGTTCACATGCTTTGATAATCTTACATTTTTATGTTCACATGCTTTGATGATCATTTGCTCACATGTCTACTTGCTTGGGTGATCATATGCTTTTTTGTTCACATATTCTGGTAATCACATATTTCCACGTTCACATGCTTTGATGATCATACACTTATATGCTCACATGCTTTAAGGATCCTATGCTCCTACATCTACATGCTTTAAGGAGAACAAGTCCACTTGCATATATGCCTTCATGCTCATTTGCTCGAACACTTTTTTGATTGGATGCTCCTATGTTAACATGCATCACTAATATTCACTAGCATGATATCCATGAACATGTGCACACACTTAGATGCTAACATGTTTATAGGCTTGGAGGCTTAAGTGATCAAGTAATTGGACGTTCGTGCTTTCAAGTGTTTTGATGGTTTTGCTTGAATGTTAAGGTGATCGACCGATTTGAGGTTTGTGTTCTTGGGTTCTTAAATGCTCTTATGCTTGCATGCTTTACTGATTACTTGCTTGTATGCACTCTTGATCAAATGCTTGTATAGTCTCATGCTTAAATGCTTATATATAAATTAAGTTCCACTCCCTCATTAGATGTATTTTCTAACCACATGTGCACACACATGAATGACGATATATATATATATATATATATGCTCGGAGATTGAAAAACTCATATAATTTTATGGTCAGGCACTCATATGCTTTGATGATTGTGCATAAATCCTATGGTAATTGGACGATAAGATGTATGTGTACTTGGATGCCAAAATGCACATGTGCTTGTATGTTCAATGTTTTGTTGATCATGTGCTCACATGTGCACTTGCTTGAATGATCATTTGTTCGCACGTCTGCTTGCTTAGATGACCACATGCTTTTATGTTCGTATGTTTTGGTATTCACATACTTCAATGTTCACATGCTTTGATGATCATAGATTTCTATGTTCGCATGCTTTGATGATCGTTTGCTCATAAATCTACTTGCTTAGACGATCACATGCTTTTATGTTCACATGTTTTGATATTCAAATACATCTATCTTCACGTGCTTTGATGATCATACATTTCTATGTTCACATGCTTTGATGATCGTTTGCTCACAAGTCTACTTGCTTAGATGATCACATGTTTTGATACTCACATACTTCTATGTTCACATGCTTTGATGATCGTACATTTTTATGTTCACATGCTTCGATGATCACTTGCTCACATGTGTACTTGCTTAGGCGATCATATGCTTTTATGTTCACATGTTTTGATAATCACATATTTTCATGTTCACATGCTTTGATGATCATACACTTCTATGTTCACTTGTTTTGTTGATCCTATGCTCCTATGTCTACAAGCTTTGAGGTGAACATGTCCACTTGCATATATGCCTTCATGCTCATTTGCTTGTACACTTTTTTGATTGGATGCTCTTATGTTAACATGCATCGCTAATATTCACTAGCATGATATCCACGAACAAGTGCACACACTTGGATGCTAACTTGTTTATAGGCTTGGAGGCTTAAGTGATCAAGTAATTGGACATTCCTACGCTCAAACGTTTTGATGGTTTTTCTTGAATGTTAAGATGATAGACAGATTTGAGGTATGTGTTCCTGGGCTCTTACATGCTCTTACGCTTGCATGCTTTACTGATTACTTGCTTGTATGCACTCATGATCAAATGCTTGTATAGTCTACTGCTTAAATGCTTATTCATAAATTAAGTTCCACACCCACATTAGATGTATTTTCAAACCACATGTGCATACACATGAATGACGATATATCTATATGCTTGGAGACTGAAATCCTCATTTAGTTGGATGCTCAGGCACTAACATGGTTTGACGATTGTGCATAAATCCTAAGGTAATTGGATGGTAAGATGTATGTGTACTTGGATGCCAAAATGCGCATGTGCATGTATGTTCAATGCTTTGTTTATCAGGTGCTCACATGTGTACTTGCTTCGATGATCATTTGCTCACATGTCTGCTTGCTTAGATGACCACATGCTTTTATGTTCGCATGTTTTGATATTCACATGCTTTGATGATCATACATTTCAATGTTCACATACTTTCATGATCATTTGCTCACAATTCTACTTGCTTAGATGATCACTTGCTTTTATGTTCACATGTTTTGATTTTCACATACTTCTATGTTCACATGCTTTGATTATCATACATTTTTATGTTCACATGCTTTGATGATCATTTGCTTACATGTCTACCTGCTTAGGTGATCATATGCTTTTATGTTCATATGTTTTGATAATCACATATTTCCATGTTCACATGCTTTAATGATCATTTGCTTACATGTCTACCTGCTTAGGTGATCATATGCTTTTATGTTCACATGTTTTGATAATCACATATTTCCATGTTCACATGCTTTGATGATCATACACTTCTATATTCACATGCTTTGATGATCCTATGCTCATATGTCTACATGCTTTAAGGAGAACATGTCAACTTGCATATATGCCTTCATGCTCATTTGCTCGTACACTTTTTTGATTGGATGCTCCTATGTTAACATGCATCTCTAATATTCACTCGCATGATATCCACGAACATGTGCACACACTTGGATGCTAACATGTTTATAGGCTTGGAGGCTTAAGTGATCAAGTAATTGGACGTTCGTGCGCTCAAACATTTTGATGGTTTTGCTTGAATGTTGAGGTGATCGACCGATTTGAGGTATGTGTTCCTAGGTTCTTAAATGCTCTTATGCTTGTATGTGTTACTTATTACTTGCTTGTATGCACTTATGATCAAATACTTGTATAGTCTCATGCTTAACTTATATATAAATTAAGTTCCACTCCATCATTAGATTTATTTTCTTACCACATGTGCACACACATGAATGGCGATATATCTATATGCTTGGAGACTGAAACATTTATATAGTTGGATGGTTCAGCGCTCTCATGCTTTGATGATCGTGCATAAATCCTAAGGTAATTGGACGGCAAGATGTATGTTTACTTGGATGCCAAAATGCACACGTGCTTGTATGTTCAATGCTTTATTGATCATGTGCTCCCAAGTGTACTTGCTTTAATGATCATTCGCTCACATATCTGCTTGCTTAGATGACCACATGCTTTTATGTTCGCATGTTTTAATATTCACATACTTCTATGTTCACATGCTTTGATGATTGTGTGCTCCTACGTCTATATGCTTTATAGAGAATATGTCCACTTGCCTATATGCTATCATGCTCATTTGCTCATACACTTTTTTGATTTTATGCTCCTATGTTAACATGCTTCGTTGTTATTCACAAGTATGTTATCCACATACATGTGCACAGACTTGGATGCTAATATGTTTACAGTTTTAGAGGCATAAGTGATCTTGTAGTTGGACGTTCGTGCAGTCGAACGCTTTGATGATTTTGCATGAATGCTGAGGTAATTGGTAGATTTGAGGTCTGTGTACTTGGGTTCTTAAATGCTCTTATGCTTGCATGCTCTGATGATCACATGCTTGTATGCTCTCATGATCAAATTCTTGTATATTCTCATGCTTAAATGCTTACATATAAATTAAGTGTCACTCCCTTATTAGATGTATTTTCTAACCACATGTGCACACACATGAATGAAGATATATCTATATGCTTGGTGACTGAAACGCTCATGTAGTTGGATGCTCAGGCGCTCACATGCTTTTATGATCTTGCATAAATCTTAAGGTAATTGGACTGTAAGATTTATGTGTACTTGGATGCCAAAATGCACATGTTCTTATATGTTCAATGCTTTGGTGATCATTTGCTTGCATGTCTGCTTGGCTAGCCGACCACATGCTTTTATGTTCACATGTTTTGATATTCACATACTTCTATGTTCATATGCTTTGAGGATCATGCATTTCTATGTTCATATGCTTTGATGATCGTTTACTTATATGTCTACTAGCTAAGTTGATCACATGTTTTGATAATCATATACCTCAATGTTCAAATGCTTTGATAATCGTATGCTCTTACATCTATATGCTTTATGGAGAACATGTCCACTTGCCTATATGCAATCATGCTCATATGGTCGGACACTATTACGATTGGATGCTCTTATGTTAACATGCTTCATTATTATTCACTAGTATGATATCCACAAACATGTGCACACACTTGGATGCTAATATGTTTATAAGCTTGGAGGCTTAAGTAACCATGCAGTTGGGCGTTCGTGTGCTCAAAGGCTTTGACGATTTTGCTTGAATGTTGAGGTGATAGGTAGATTTTTTGTATGTGTTCTTGGGTTCTTAAATGCTATTATGCTTGTATGCTCTAATGATCACATTCTTGTATGCTCTCATGATCAAATACTTGTATTGTCTCATGCTTAAATGCTTACATATAAATTAAGTGTCACCCCTTCATAAGATTTATTTTCTGACCACATGTTCACGCACTTGAATGACGATATATCTATATGCTTGGAGACTAAAACACTCATGCAGTTCGATGCTCAGGCACTCACATGCTTTGATGATCGTGCTTAAATCCTAAGGTGATTGCATGGTAACATGTATGTGTACTCGAATGCCTAAATGCACATGTGCTTTCATGTTCTGTGGTTTGTTGATCAAGTGCTCGCATGTGTATTTGCTTTGGTGATCATTTGCTCACATATCTACTTACTTAGGTGATCCTATGCTTTTATGTTCACATGCTTTGATAATCATATATTTCGATGTTCACAAGCTTTGATGATTCTATGCTCCTACGTCTACATGCTTTAAAGAGAGCATATCCACTTTTATATATGCCTTCATGCTCATTTGCTCGTACACTTTTTTAATTGGATGATCCTATGTTAACATGCTCCTATGATATCCATGAACATGTGCACACACTTGGATGCTAAGATGTTTATAGGCTTGGAGGCTTAAGTGATCATGTAAGTGGATGATTGTGTGCTCAAACGCTTTGTCGATTTTACTTGAATGTTGAGGTGATCGGCAGATTTGAGGTATGTGTTCTTGGGTTCTTAAATGCTCTAATGCTTGCATGCTCTACTGATTACTTTCTTGTATGACTCATGATCAAATGCTTGTATAGTCTCATGCTTAAATGCTTACACATAAATTAAGTGTCACCCATTCATAAGATTTATTTGCTAACCGCATGTGAACACACTTGAATGACGATATATCTATATGCTTGGAGACTGAAACGCTTATGTAGTTGGATGCTCAAGCACTCACATGCTTTAATGATCGTGCATAAATCCTAATGTAATTGGACAATAAGATGTACGTGTACTTGGATGCGAAAATGCACATGTGCTTTTATGTTCAATGCTTTGTTAATCAGGTGCTCACATGGGTACTTGCTTTAATGATCATTTGCTCACATGTCTGCTTGCTTAGATGACCATATGCTTTTTTGTTCACATATTTTGATATTCACATTCTTCTATGTTCACATGCTTTGATGATCATACATTTCTATGTTCACTTGATTTAATGACTCGTTTGTTCACATGTCTACTTGCTTAGGTGATCTTACATGCTTATTTGTTCACATGTTTTGATAATCACATACTTCTATGTTCACATGGTTTGATGATTGTCTGCTCCTACATCTACATGCTTTGATGATCCAATGCTGCCTATGTTAACATGCGTCATTAATATTCACTAGCATGATATGCACAAACATGTGCACACACTTGGATGCTAATATGTTTATAGGCTTGGAGGCTTAAGTGATCATGTAGTTGGATGTTTGTGTGCTCAAATGCTTTGAAGGTTTTGCTTGAATGTTGAGGTGATCAGTAGATTTGAGCTATGTGTTCTAGGGTTCTTAAATGCTACTATGCTTGTATGCTCTAATGGTCACATACTTGTATGATCTCATGATCAAACGCTTGTATAGTCTCATGCTTAAATGCTTACATATAAATTAAGTGTCACCCCTTCATAGGATTTATTTTCTGACCACATGTACACACACATGAATGACGATATACCTATATGCTTGGAGACTAAAACACTCATATAGTTGGATGCTCAGGCGCACACATGCTTTGATGATCGTGCATAAATCCTAAGGTAATTGGAAGGTTAGATGTATGTGTCCTTGGATGCCAAAATGCAGATGTGCTTGTATGTTCAATGCTTTGTTGATTAGGAGCTCACATGTGTACTTGCTTTGATGATCTTTTACTCACCTGTCTACTTGCTTAGATTATCACATGCTTTTATGTTCACAAGTTTTGATATTCACATACTTCTTTGTTCATATGCTTTAATGATCATACATTTCTATGTTCACAAGCTTTAATGATCGATTGCTCGCATGTCTACCAGCTTAGATGATCACATGCTTATTTTTTTCACATGTTTTCATAATCACATACATCTATGTTCACATGCTTTGTTAATCGTATGCTCTCACGTCTATGTGCTTTAAGGAGAACATGTCCATTTGCCTATATGCCATTATGCTCATATGCTTGGACACTTTTATGACTAGATGCTCCTACGTCAACATGCTTCGTTAATATTCACTAGTGTTATATTTACAAACATGAGCACACACTTGGATGCTAATATGTTTAAAGGCTTGGAGGCTTAAGTGATCATGTAGTTGGACTTTCGTGCACTCAAACGCTTTGACAATTTTGCTTGAATGCTATGGTGATTGGTAGATTTGAGGTATGTGTTCCTAGGTTCTTAAATGCTATTATGCTTGTACGCTCTATCGATCACATGCTTGTATGCTGTCATGATCAAATGCTTGTATAGTCTCATGCTTAAATGCTCACATATAAATTAAGTATCACCCCTTCATAAGATTTATTTTCTAACAACATGTGCAAACACTTGAATGACGATATATCTAGATGCTTGGAGACTCAAATGCTCATGTAGTTTGATGCTCAGGCACTCACATGCTTTGATGATCATGCTTAAATCCTAAGGTGATTGCATGGTATGATGTACGTGTACTTAGATGCCTAATTGCACATGTGCTTGTATGTTCTGTGGTTTGTTAATCAAGTGCTCACATGTGTATTTGCATTGATGATCATTTGCTCACATATCTACTTGCTTAGATGTTCACATGCTTTTATGTTCACATTCACATGCTTTGATGATCGTATGCTCCTACGTCCACATGCTTTTTGGAGAACATGTCCACTTCCCTATATGCCTTCATGCTCATTTGCTTAGACACTTTTTGATTGGATGCTTCATTAATATTCACTAGTATGATATCCATAAACATATGCACACACTTGGGTGCTAACATGATGCTTTGACGATTTTGCTTGAATGCTAAGCAAATTCGTAGACTTTAGGTATGCGTACTTAGGTTTTTAAATGCTCTTATGCCTGCATGATCAAATGATCGCATGCTTGTATGCTCTCACGATGAAATGCTTGTATACTTTCATGCTTAAATTGTTACATATTAATTAAATGTCACTCCTTTATAAAATTTATTTTCTAACCACATGTGCACACACATGAATGACGATATATCTATATGCTTGGAGACTGAAATGCTTATTTAGTTGGATGCTTAGGTGCTCGCATGCTTTGATGATCATGCATAAATCCTAAGGTAATTGGACGGTATGATGTATGTGTACTTGGATGCCAAAATGCATATGTGCATGTATGTTCAATGCTTTGTTAATCAGGTGCTCACATGTGTACTTGCTTTGATGATCATTTGCTCACATATCTACTTGCTTAGATGTTCACATGCTTTTATGTTCTCATGTTTTCAAATTCACATACTTCTATGTTCACATGCTTTGATGATCGTATGCTCCTACGTCCACATGCTTTTTGGAGAACATGTCCACTTCCCTATATGCCTTCATGCTCATCTGCTTGGACACTTTATGATTGGATGCTTCATTAATATTCACTAGTATGATATCCATAAACATATGCACACACTTGGGTGCTAACATGATGCTTTGACGATTTTGCTTGAATGCTAAGCTAATTCGTAGACTTTAGGTATGCGTACTTAGGTTTTTAAATGCTTTTATGCCTGCATGCTCAAATGATCACATGCTTGTATGCTCTCACGATGAAATGCTTGTATACTTTCATGCTTAAGTGCTTACATATTAATTAAGTGTCACTCCTTTATAAAATTTATTTTCTAACCACATGTGCACACACTAGAATGACGATATATCTATATGCTTGGAGACTGAAACGCTCCTATAGTTGGATGCTCAGGCACTCACATGCTTTGATGATCGTGCCCAAATCCGAAGGTGATTGGACGGTAAGATGTATGTGTAATTGGATGCCTAAATGCACAAATGCTTGTATGTTCAATGTTTTGTTGATCAAGTGTTCCCACGTGTACTTGCTTTGATGATCATTTGCTCACATATATACTTGCATAGATGATCACATGGTTTTATGTTCTCATGCTTTGATAATCTCATATTTCTATGTTCACATCCTTTGATGAGCATACACTTCTGTGTTCACATGCTTTCATGATTGTATTCTCCTACGTCTACATGCTTTAAGGAGAACATGTCTACTTGCCTATATACCTTCATGCTCATATGCTCGAACACTTTTATGATTGGATGCTCTTTTGTTAACATGCTTCGTTAATATTCACTAGTATGATATCCACAAACTTGTGCACACACTTGGATGATAATATGTTTATCTTCAATGTTGAGGTGATCGGTAGATTTAAGGTATGTGTACTTGGGTTCTTAAATGCTATTATGCTTGTATGTTTTAATTATCACATGCTTGTATGCTCTCAGGATCAAATGCTTGTATAGTCTCATGCTTAAATGCTTACATATAAATTAAGTGTCACCCCCTCATAAGATTTATTTTCCAACCACATGTGCACACACTTGAATGACGATATATCTATATTCCTAGAGACTGAAACGGACATGTAGTTGGATGCACAGGCACCCATATGCTTCAATGATCGTGCTTAAATCCTAAGGTGATTGGACGGTAAGATGTATATGTACTAGGGGCCAAAATGCACATGTGCTTGTATGTTCACTGCTTTGTTGATCAATTGCTCACATGTGTAATTGCTTTGATGATCAATTGCTAACATGTCTACTTGCTTTGATGATCACATGCTTTTATGTTCAAATGTTTTGATGATCACAAACTTCTATGTGCACATGCATTGATGATCATACACTTCTATGTTCACATGCTTTGATGATCGGATACACCTACATCTACATGCTTTAAGGAGAACATGTCCACTTGCCTATATGCCTTCATGCTCATATGCTCGAACACTTTTATGATTGGATGCTCCTGCATTAACATGCTTCGTTAATATTCACTTGTATTGTGTCCACAAACATGTGCACACACTTGGATGCTAACATGTTTATAGGCTTGGAGGCTTAAGTGTTCACGTAGTTAGACGTTCGTGCGCTCAATTGCCTTGACGATTTTGATTGAATGCTAAGCAGATTCGTAGATATGAGGTATGTGTACATGGGTTCTTAAATGCTTTTATACTTGCATGCTC
Source organism: Quercus gilva (assembly GCA_023621385.1). Taxonomy (NCBI): domain Eukaryota; kingdom Viridiplantae; phylum Streptophyta; class Magnoliopsida; order Fagales; family Fagaceae; genus Quercus; species Quercus gilva. Next base: position 34,237,151 of record CM042473.1, on the reverse strand, counting down.
TAATGATCACGTGCTTGTATGCTCTCACAATCAAATGCTTGTAAACTCTGATGCTTTAATGCTTACATATAAATTAAGTGTCACTCCTTCATAAGATTTATTTTCTAACCACATGTGCGCATACTTGAATGATGATATATCTATATGCTTGGAGACTGAAACACTCTTGTTCTTGCATGCTCAGACACTCACATGCTTTGATGATCGTGCTCAAATCCTAAGGTGATTGGACGATAAGATGTATATGTACTTGGATGCGTAAATGCACATTTGCTTGTATGTTCAATGCTTTGTTGATCAAGTGCTCACACGTGTACTTGCTTTAATGATCATTTGCTCACATGTCTACTTGCTTAGATGATCACATGCTTTTATGTTCACATGTTTTGATAATCACATACTTCTTTGCTCACATGCTTTGATGATCATACAATTCTATGTCCACATGCTTTGATGATTGTATGCTCCTACGTCTAGATGCTTTGAGGAGAACATGTCCACTTTCCTATATGCCTTCATGCTCATATGCTTGGTCACTTTTATGATTGGATGCTCCTATGTTAACATACTTCGTTAATATTTACTAGTATGATATCCACAAACATGTGCACACACTTGGATGCTAATATGTTTATAGGTTGGACGCTTGAGTGATCATGTAGTTGGACGTTCGTGCACTCAAATGCTTTGACGATTTTGCTTGAATGCTGAGGTGATTGGTAGATTTCAGGTATGTGTACTTGGGTTCTTGAATGCTATTGTGCTTGTATGCTGTAATGATCACGTGCTTGTATGCTTTTACGATCAAATGCTTGTATACTCTTATGCTTAAATGTTTACGTATAAATTAAGTGTCACTTCTTCACCAGATTGTTTTTCTAACCACATGTGCACACACTTGAATGACGATATATCTATATCATTGGAGACTGAAACACTCATGTAGATGGATACTCAGTCACTCACATGCTTTGATAATCATTTACTCACATGTCTCCTTGCTTAAATGATCACATGTTTTATGTTAACATGTTTTGATAATCACATACTGCTATGTTCACATGCTTTGACGATTGTTTGCTCCTACGTCTACATGCTTTAAGCAGAACATGTCCACTTGCCTATATGCCTTCATGCTCATACGCTCGGGCACTTTTATTATTGGAAGCTCCTATGTTAACATGCTTCGTTAATATTCACTAGTATATATCCACAAACATGTGCACACACCTGGATACTAATATGTTTATAGGCTTGGAGGATTAAGTGATCATGTAGTTGGATGTTCGTGCGCTCAAACACTTTGACAATTTTGCATGAATGCTGAGGCGATCGGTAGATTTGAGGTATGTGTACTTGGGTTCCTAAATGCTATTACACTTGTATGCTTTAATGATCACATGCTTGTATGCTCTCACAATGAAATGCTTGTATACTCTCATGCTTAAATGCTTACGTATAAATTAAGTGTCACTCCTTCACCATATTTATTTTCTAACCACATGTGCACACACTTGAATGAAAATATATCTATATGATTGGAGACTGAAACGCTCATGTAGATGGATGCTCAGGGATTCACATGCTTTGATGATCGTGCTTAAATCCTTAGGTGATTGGATGGTATGATGTATGTGTACTTGGATTGCAAAATGCATATGTGATTGTATGTTCAACGCTTTGTTGATCACGTGCTCTCATGGGTACTTGCTTTGATGATCATTTGCTCACATGTCTACCTTCTTAGATGATCACATGGTTTTATGTTCACATGTTTTGATATTCACATACTTCTATGCTCATATGCTTTGATGATCATACATTTCTATGTTCACATGCTTTGATGATCGTTTGCTCACATGTCTACTTGCTTTGATGATCACATGCTTTTATGTTCACATGTTTTTATATCCACATACTTCTACATTCACATGCTTTGACAATCATATACTCCTACGTCTACATGCTTTAAGGAGAACATGTCCACTTGCCAATATTCCTTCATGCTCTTATGCTTGGACACTTTTATGATTGGATGCTCCTATGTTAACATGCTTCATTATTATTCACTTGTATGATATCCACAAACATGTGCACACACTTGGATGCTAACATGTTTATAGGCTTGAAGGCTTAAATGATAATGTAGTTGGATGTTTGTGCGCTCAAATGCTTTGATGCTTTTGCTTGAATGCTAAGCTGATTCGTAGATTTTAGATATGTGTACTTGGGTTTTTAAATGCTCTTATTATTATGCTTGTATGCTCTCACGATCAAATGCTTGTATACTCTCATGCTTAAATGCTTACATATAAATTAAGTGTCACCCCTTCATAAGATTTATTTTCTCACTTCATGTGCACACACTGGAATGATGATATATCTATATGCTTGGGGACTAAAAGGCTTATGTAGTTGGATGCTCATGCACTCACATGCTTTGATGATCGTGCTTAAATCCTAAGTTGATTGGACAGTAAAATGTCTGTGTATTTGAATGCCTAAATGCATATGTGCTTGTATGTTCAATGCTTTGTCATCAAACATGTGTATTTTGCATTTATAATCATTGGCTCATATGTCTACTTGCTTAGATGATCACACGCTTCTAAGTTCACATGTTTTGATAATCACATATGTCTATGTTCACATTTTTCGATGATAATACACTTCTTTGTTCTCATACTTTGTTGATCATATGCTCCTACGTCCACATGCTTTAAGGAGAACATGTCCACTTTCCTATATGCCTTCATGCACAAATGCTCGGACACTTTTCTGACTGGATGTCCCTATGTTAGCATGCTTCGTTAATATTCACTAGTATGATATCCACAAACATCTTCACACACTTGGATGATATTACGTTTATTGGCTTGGAGGCTTAAGTGATCATGTAGTTGGACGTTCTTGTGCTCATATGCTTTGACGCTTTTGCTTGAATGCTGAAGTGATTGGCAGATTTGAGGTAAATGTGCTTGGGTTCTTAAATGCTGTAATGCTTGTATGCTCTAATAGTTAATTGCTTGTAAGCTCTCACGATCAAATGCTTGTATACGCTCATGCTTAAATGTTACATATAAATTATATGTCACTCCTTCATAAGATTTAATATCTAACCACATGTGCATACACTTGAATGGCGATATATCTATACGCTTGGAGACTGAATCGCTCATGCAGTTAGATGCCCAAGCACTCACATGCTTTGATGATCGTGCTTAAATCCTAAGGTGATTAGACGGCAAGATGTCTGTGTACTCGAATGCCTAAATGCACACGTGCTTGTATGTTCAATGCTTTGTTAATCACATGCTCACATGTGTACTCGCTTTGATGACCATTTACGCACATGTCTACTTGCTTAGATGATCACATGCTTTTATGTTCACATGTTTTGATATTCACATTCTTCTATGTTCACACGCTTTGATGATCATTCACTTCTAAGTTCACATGCTTTGATGATCGAATCCTCCTACATCTGCATGCTTTAAGGAGAATGTGTCCACTTACCTATATGCCTTTATGCTCATATGCTCGAATACTTTTATGATTGGATGCAACTATTTTAACATGCTTCATTAATATTCACTAGTATGATATCCGTAAACTTGTGCACACAATGGGATGCTAACATGTTTATAGGCTGGGAGGCTTAAGTGATCACATTGTTAGACATTCATATGCTCAAATGCTTTGACGCTTTTGCTTGAATGCTAAGTTGATTTGAAGATTTGAGGTATGTGTACTTGGGTTCTTAAATGTTCTTATGCTTGCAGGCTCTGTTGATCACATGCTTGTACGCTCTCACGATCAAATGCTTGTATACTCTAATGCTTAAATGCTAACATATAAATTAAGTGCCACCACTTCATACGATTTATTTTAAAACCACATGTGCACACACTTGAATAACGTTATATCTATATGCTTGGAGACTGAAATGCTCACGTAGTTAGATGCTTAGGCACTCACATGTTTAGATGATCGTGCTTAAATCCTAAGTTGATTGGATGGTAAGATGTATGTGTACTCAGATTCCTAAATGCACATGTGCTTGAATGTTCAATGCTTTGTTGATCAATTGGTCACATGTGTACTTGCTTTGATGATCATTTTCTCACATGTCTACTTGCTTAGATGATGACATGCTTTTATGTTCACGTGTTTTGATATTCACATATTTCTATGTTCACATGATTTGATGATCAAACATTTCTACGTTCACATGCTTTGATGATCGTTTGCTTACATGTCTACATACTTAGATGATCTCATGTTTTATGTTCACATGTTTTGATAATCACATACTTCTATGTTCACATGCTTTGATGGTCGTATACTCCTACGTCTCGATGCTTTAAGGAGAACATGTCCACTTGCCTATATACCTTCATGCTCATATGCTCAGACACTTTTATGATTGGATGCTCCTATGTTACCATGCTTTGTTAATATTCACTAGTATGATATCCACAAACATGTGCACACACTTGGATTCTAACATGTTTATAGGCTTGGAGGCTTAAGTGATCATGTAGCTGGACGTTTGTGCGCTCAAACAGTTTGACGATTTTGCTTGAATGCTGAGGTGATCGATAGATTTGAGGTATGTGTACTTGGGTTCTTAAATGCTATTATGCTTGTCGCTTTAATGATCACATGCTTGTATGCTCTCACGATCAAATGCTTGTATACTCTAATGCTTAAATGCTTATGTATAAATTAAGTGTCACCCCTTCATAAGATTTATTTTCAAACCACATGTGCACACACTTGAATAATGTTATATCTATATGCCTGGAGACTGAAATGCTCACGTAGTTAAATGCTCAGGCACTCACATGTTTAGATGATCGTGCTTAAATCCTAAGTTGATTGGATGGTAAGATGTATGTGTACTCAGATTCCTAAATGCACATGTGCTTGAATGTTCAATGCTTTGTTGATCAGTTGGTCACATGTGTACTTGCTTTGATGATCATTTTCTCACATGTCTACTTGCTTAGATGATGACATGCTTTTATGTTCACGTGTTTTGATATTCACATATTTCTATGTTCACATGATTTGATGATCAAACATTTCTACGTTCACATGCTTTGATGATCGTTTGCTTACATGTCTACATGCTTAGATGATCTCATGTTTTATGTTCACATGTTTTGATAATCACATACTTCTATGTTCACATGCTTTGATGGTCATATACTCCTACGTCTCTATGCTTTAAGGAGAACATGTCCACTTGCCTATATACCTTCATGCTCATATGCTCAGACACTTTTATGATTGGATGCTCCTATGTTACCATGCTTTGTTAATATTCACTAGTATGATATCCACAAACATGTGCACACACTTGGATGCTAATATGTTTATAGGCTTGGAGGCTTAAGTGATCATGTAGCTGGACGTTCGTGCGCTCAAATAGTTTGACGATTTTGCTTGAATGCTGAGGTGATCGGTAGATTTGAGGTATGTGTACTTGGGTTCTTAAATGCTATTATGCTTGTCGCTCTAATGATCACATGCTTGTATGCTCTCACGATCAAATGCTTGTATACTCTAATGCTTAAATGCTTACATATAAATTAAGTGTCACCCCTTCATAAGATTTATTTTCAAACCACATGTGCACACACTTGAATAATGATATATCTATATGCTTGGAGACTGAAATGCTCACGTAGTTAGATGCTCAGGCACTCACATGTTTAGATGATCGTGCTTAAATCCCAAGTTGATTGGATGGTAAGATGTATGTGTACTCAGATTCCTAAATGCACATGGGCTTGAATGTTCAATGCTTTGTTGATCAATTGGTCACATGTGTACTTGCTTTGATGATCATTTTCTCACATGTCTACTTGCTTAGATGATGACATGCTTTTATGTTCACGTGTTTTGATATTCACATATTTCTATGTTCACATGATTTGATGATCAAACATTTCTACGTTCACATGCTTTGATGATCGTTTGCTTACATGTCTACATGCTTAGATGATCTCATGTTTTATGTTCACATGTTTTGATAATCACATACTTCTATGTTCACATGCTTTGATGGTCGTATACTCCTACGTCTCTATGCTTTAAGGAGAACATGTCCATTTGCCTATATACCTTCATGCTCATATGCTCAGACACTTTTATGATTGGATGCTCCTATGTTAACATGCTTTGTTAATATTCACTAATATGATATCCACAAACATGTGCACACACTTGGATTCTAACATGTTTATAGGCTTGGAGGCTTAAGTGATCATATTGTTAGACGTTCGTGTGCTCAAATGCTTTGACGCTTTTGCTTGAATTCTAAGCTGATTTGAAGATTTGAGGTATGTGTACTTGGGTTCTTAAATGCTATTATGCTTGTTTCTCTAATGATCACATGCTTGTATGCTCTCACGATCAAATGCTTGTATACTCTAATGCTTAAATGCTTACATATAAATTAAGTGTCACCCCTTCATAAGATTTATTTTCAAACCACATGTGCACACACTTGAATAACGATATATCTATATGCTTGGAGACTGAAATGCTCACGGAGTTAGATGCTCAGGCACTCACATGTTTAGATGATCGTGCTTAAATCCTAAGTTGATTGGATGGTAAGATGTATGTGTACTCAGATTCCTAAATGCACATGTGCTTGAATGTTCAATGCTTTGTTGATCAGTTGGTCACATGTGTACTTGCTTTGATGATCATTTTCTCACATGTCTACGTGCTTAGATGATGACATGCTTTTATGTTCACGTGTTTTGATATTCACATATTTCTACGTTCACATGATTTGATGATCAAACATTTCTACGTTCACATGCTTTGATGATCGTTTGCTTACATGTCTACATGCTTAGATGATCTCATGTTTTATGTTCACATGTTTTGATAATCACATACTTCTATGTTCACATGCTTTGATGGTCGTATACTCCTACGTCTCTATGCTTTAAGGAGAACATGTCCACTTGCCTATATACCTTCATGCTCATATGCTCAGACACTTTTACGATTGGATACTCCTATGTTAACATGCTTTGTTAATATTCACTAGTATGATATCCACAAAAATGTGCACACACTTGGATGCTAACATGTTTATAGGCTTGGAGGCTTAAGTGATCATATTGTTAGACGTTCGTGTGCTCAAATGCTTTGACGCTTTTGCTTGAATGCTCAGCTGATTTGAAGATTTGAGGTATGTGTACTTGGGTTCTTAAATGCTATTATGCTTGTTGCTCTAATGATCACATGCTTGTATGCTCTCACGATCAAATGCTTGTATACTCTAATGCTTAAATGCTTACATATAAATTAAGTGTCACCCCTTCATAAGATTTATTTTCAAACCACATGTGTGCACACTTGAATAACGATATATCTATATGCTTGGAGACTGAAATGCTCACGGAGTTAGATGCTCAGGCACTCACATGTTTAGATGATCGTGCTTAAATCCTAAGTTGATTGGATGGTAAGATGTATGTGTACTCAGATTCCTAAATGCACATGTGCTTGAATGTTCAATGCTTTGTTGATCAGTTGGTCACATGTGTACTTGCTTTAATGATCATTTTCTCACATGTCTACTTGCTTTGATGATGACATGCTTTTATGTTCATGTGTTTTGATGTTCACATATTTCTATGTTCACATGATTTGATGATCAAAATTTTCTACGTTCACATGCTTTGATGATCGTTTGCTTACATGTCTACATGCTTAGATGATCTCATGTTTTATGTTCACATGTTTTGATAATCACATACTTCTATGTTCACATGCTTTGATGGTCGTATACTCCTACGTCTCTATGCTTTAAGGAGAACATGTCCACTTGCCTATATACCTTCATGCTCATATGCTCAGACACTTTTAGGATTGGATGCTCATATGTTACCATGCTTTGTTAATATTCACTAGTATGATATCCACAAACATGTGCACACACTTGGATGCTAATATGTTTGTAGGCTTGGAGGCTTAAGTGATCATGTAGCTGGACGTTTGTGCGCTCAAACACTTTGACGATTTTGCTTGAATGCTGAGGTGATCGGTAGATTTGAGGTATGTGTACTTGGGTTCTTAAATGCTATTATGCTTGTTGCTCTAATGATCACGTTCTTGTATGTTCTCACGATCAAATGCTTGTATACTCTAATGCTTAAATGCTTACATATAAATTAAGTGTCACCCCTTCATAAGATTTATTTTCAAACCACATGTGCACACACTTGAATAACGTTATATCTATATGCTTGGAGACTGAAATGCTCACGTAGTTAGATGCTCAGGCACTCACATGTTTAGATGATCGTGCTTAAATCCTAAGTTGATTGGATGGTAAGATGTATATGTACTCAGATTCCAAAATGCACATGGGCTTGAATGTTCAATGCTTTGTTGATCAATTGGTCACATGTGTACTTGCTTTGATGATCATTTTCTCACATGTCTACTTGCTTAGATGATGACATGCTTTTATGTTCACGTGTTTTGATATTCACATATTTCTATGTTCACATGATTTGATGATCAAACATTTCTACGTTCACATGCTTTGATGATCGTTTGCTTACATGTCTACATGCTTAGATGATCTCATGTTTTATGTTCACATGTTTTGATAATCACATACTTCTATGTTCACATGCTTTGATGGTCGTATACTCCTACGTCTCTATGCTTTAAGGAGAACATGTCCATTTGCCTATATACCTTCATGCTCATATGCTCAGACACTTTTATGATTGGATGCTCCTATGTTAACATGCTTTGTTAATATTCACTAATATGATATCCACAAACATGTGCACACACTTGGATTCTAACATGTTTATAGGCTTGGAGGCTTAAGTGATCATATTGTTAGACGTTCGTGTGCTCAAATGCTTTGACGCTTTTGCTTGAATTCTAAGCTGATTTGAAGATTTGAGGTATGTGTACTTGGGTTCTTAAATGCTATTATGCTTGTTTCTCTAATGATCACATGCTTGTATGCTCTCACGATCAAATGCTTGTATACTCTAATGCTTAAATGCTTACATATAAATTAAGTGTCACCCCTTCATAAGATTTATTTTCAAACCACATGTGCACACACTTGAATAACGATATATCTATATGCTTGGAGACTGAAATGCTCACGGAGTTAGATGCTCAGGCACTCACATGTTTAGATGATCGTGCTTAAATCCTAAGTTGATTGGATGGTAAGATGTATGTGTACTCAGATTCCTAAATGCACATGTGCTTGAATGTTCAATGCTTTGTTGATCAGTTGGTCACATGTGTACTTGCTTTGATGATCATTTTCTCACATGTCTACGTGCTTAGATGATGACATGCTTTTATGTTCACGTGTTTTGATATTCACATATTTCTACGTTCACATGATTTGATGATCAAACATTTCTACGTTCACATGCTTTGATGATCGTTTGCTTACATGTCTACATGCTTAGATGATCTCATGTTTTATGTTCACATGTTTTGATAATCACATACTTCTATGTTCACATGCTTTGATGGTCGTATACTCCTACGTCTCTATGCTTTAAGGAGAACATGTCCACTTGCCTATATACCTTCATGCTCATATGCTCAGACACTTTTACGATTGGATACTCCTATGTTAACATGCTTTGTTAATATTCACTAGTATGATATCCACAAAAATGTGCACACACTTGGATGCTAACATGTTTATAGGCTTGGAGGCTTAAGTGATCATATTGTTAGACGTTCGTGTGCTCAAATGCTTTGACGCTTTTGCTTGAATGCTCAGCTGATTTGAAGATTTGAGGTATGTGTACTTGGGTTCTTAAATGCTATTATGCTTGTTGCTCTAATGATCACATGCTTGTATGCTCTCACGATCAAATGCTTGTATACTCTAATGCTTAAATGCTTACATATAAATTAAGTGTCACCCCTTCATAAGATTTATTTTCAAACCACATGTGTGCACACTTGAATAACGATATATCTATATGCTTGGAGACTGAAATGCTCACGGAGTTAGATGCTCAGGCACTCACATGTTTAGATGATCGTGCTTAAATCCTAAGTTGATTGGATGGTAAGATGTATGTGTACTCAGATTCCTAAATGCACATGTGCTTGAATGTTCAATGCTTTGTTGATCAGTTGGTCACATGTGTACTTGCTTTAATGATCATTTTCTCACATGTCTACTTGCTTAGATGATGACATGCTTTTATGTTCATGTGTTTTGATGTTCACATATTTCTATGTTCACATGATTTGATGATCAAAATTTTCTACGTTCACATGCTTTGATGATCGTTTGCTTACATGTCTACATGCTTAGATGATCTCATGTTTTATGTTCACATGTTTTGATAATCACATACTTCTATGTTCACATGCTTTGATGGTCGTATACTCCTACGTCTCTATGCTTTAAGGAGAACATGTCCACTTGCCTATATACCTTCATGCTCATATGCTCAGACACTTTTAGGATTGGATGCTCATATGTTACCATGCTTTGTTAATATTCACTAGTATGATATCCACAAACATGTGCACACACTTGGATGCTAATATGTTTGTAGGCTTGGAGGCTTAAGTGATCATGTAGCTGGACGTTCGTGCGCTCAAACACTTTGACGATTTTGCTTGAATGCTGAGGTGATCGGTAGATTTGAGGTATGTGTACTTGGGTTCTTAAATGCTATTATGCTTGTTGCTCTAATGATCACGTTCTTGTATGTTCTCACGATCAAATGCTTGTATACTCTAATGCTTAAATGCTTACATATAAATTAAGTGTCACCCCTTCATAAGATTTATTTTCAAACCACATGTGCACACACTTGAATAACGTTATATCTATATGCTTGGAGACTGAAATGCTCACGTAGTTAGATGCTCAGGCACTCACATGTTTAGATGATCGTGCTTAAATCCTAAGTTGATTGGATGGTAAGATGTATATGTACTCAGATTCCAAAATGCACATGTGCTTGAATGTTCAATGCTTTGTTGATCAATTGGTCACATGTGTACTTGCTTTGATGATCATTTTCTCACATGTCTACTTGCTTAGATGATGACATGCTTTTATGTTCACGTGTTTTGATATTCACATATTTCTATGTTCACATGATTTGATGATCAAACATTTCTACGTTCACATGCTTTGATGATCGTTTGCTTACATGTCTACATGCTTAGATGATCTCATGTTTTATGTTCACATGTTTTGATAATCACATACTTCTATGTTCACATGCTTTGATGATCATATACTCCTACGTCTCTATGCTTTGAGGAGAACATATCCACTTGCCTATGCACCTTCATGCTCATATGCTCAGACACTTTTATGATTGGATGCTCCTATGTTAACATGCTTTTTTAATATTCACTAGTATGGTATCCGCAAACATGTGCACACACTTGGATGCTAACATGTTTATAGGCTTGGAGGCTTAAGTGATCATGTAGCTGGACGTTCGTGTGCTCAAACACTTTGACGATTTTGATTGAATGCTGAGGTGATCGGTAGATTTGAGGTATGTGTACTTGGATTCTTAAATGCTATTATGCTTGTTGCTCTAATGATCACACGCTTGTATGATCTCTTGATCAAATGCTTGTATACTCTCATGCTTAAATGCTTACATATAAATTAGGTGTCACTTCCTCATAAGATTTATTTTCTAACCACGTGCACGCTCTTGAATGGCGATAGATCTATATGCCTGGAGACTAAAATGGTCATGTAGTTGAATGCTCAGGCACTCACATGCTTCGATCTTCATGCCTAAATCCTAAGGTGATTGGACTGTAAGATGTATGTGTACCTAGATGCCAAAAGGCACATGTGCTTATGTGTTCATTGCTTTGTTGATCAAGTGCTCACATGTGTAATTGCTTTGATAATCAATTGCTAACATGTCTACTTGCTTAGTTGATCACATGCTGTTATGTTCACATGTTTTAATAATCACAGACTTCTAAATGCAAATGCATTGATGATCATACACCTCTATGTTCACATGCTTTGATGATTGTATGCTCTTACGTCTACATGCTTTAAGGAGAGAACATGTCCACTTGCCTATATGCCTTTATGCTCCTATGCTTGAACACTTTTTAGATTAGATGCTCCTATGTTAATTTGCTTCGTTAAAATTCACTTGTATGATATCCACAATCATGCGCACACTTGATTGCTAATATGTTTATAGGCTTGGAGGCTTAAGTGATCATGATGATTTTGATTGAATGTTTATAGGCTTGGGTTCTTAAATGCTGTTATGCTTGTATGCTCTAATAGTCATAGGCCTATATGTTGTCACAATCAAATGCTTGTATACTCTCATGCTTAAATGCATAAATATAAATTTAAATGCTGCTCCTACATAAGATTTAATATCTAACCACATGTGCACACAGTTGAATGGTGATATATCTATATGCTTGGAAACTGAATCACACATGTAGTTGGATGCTCAGGCACTCATATGCTTTAATGTCTGTGTACGCACATGTCTACTTGCTTAGATGATCACGTGCTTTTATGTTTACATGTTTTGATATTCACATACTTCTATGTTCACATGCTTTGATGATCATTCACTTTTATGTTCACATGCTTTCATGATCGTATGCTCCTACGTCTACATGCTTTAAGGAGAACATGTCTTCATGCTCATATGCACAGATACTTTTATGATTGGATGCTCCTATTTTAACATGCTTCTTTAATATTCACTAGTATGATATGCATAAACTTGTGCACACAATTGGATGGTAACATGTTTATAGGCTTGAAGGCTTAAGTGATCATGAAGTTGGACGTTCTTGTGCTCAAATGCTTTGACTCTTTTGCTTGAATGCTAAGCTGATTCGTAGATTTAAGGTATGTGTACTTAGGTTCTTAAATGCTCTTATGCTTGTATGTTCTCATGGTCAAATACTAGTATGCTCTCACTGTAACGACCCCGCCCCAACTGTGTAGATATTGTCCGCTTTGGGTCCCATACCCCTCACGGTTTTGTTCTTCCCCAGGTTGCGCTAGGGAAAAGGCCTCTACACATTGAAGGGAGGTGATTCCTCATAAACACATTCTCATATGCTTCCCTAGGCGATGTGGGATTCCATGGAATGCAAGACCCCTCTTTTTGGGTCACTACACTCATGATCAAATGCTTGTATACTCTCTTGCTTAAATGCTTCATATAAAATAAGTGTCACTCCTTCATAAGATTTATTTTCTAACCACATGTGCACACACTTGAATGACGATATATCTATATGCTTGCAGACTAAAACACTCATGTAGTTGGATGCTCAAGCACACACATGCTTTGATGATCGTGCATATATCCTACGGTGATTAAACGGTATGATATATGTGTACTTGGATGCCAAAATGCTTATGTGCTTGTATGTTCAATGCTTTGTTGATCACGTGCTCACGTGTATTTGCTTTGATGATCATTTTCTCACATGTCTACTTCCTTAGATGATCACATACTTTTATGTTCACATGTTTTGATATTCATACATTTATATGTTCACATGCTTTGATGATCATTTGCTCACATTTCTACTTACATAGATGATCACATGCTTTAATGTTCACATGTTTTGATAATCACATACTTCTATGTTCGCATGCTGTGAAGATCATATTCTCGTACATCTACATGCTTTAAGGAGAACATGCCCATTTGCCTATATGCCTTCATGCTCATATGCTCAGACACTTTTATGATTGGATGCTCCTATGTTAACATGCTTCATAAATATTCACTACTATGATATCCACAAACATGTGAACCCACTTGGATGCTAATATGTTTATATGTTGGAGGCTTAAGTCATCATGTAGTTCGACGTTCATGTGGTCAAACGCTTTGATGATTTTGCTTGAATGCTAAGGTGATTGGTAGATTTCATGTATTCTCTAATGATCACATGCTTGTATGCTCTCTCTGTGAAATGCTTGTATACTCTCATGCTTAAATGCTTACATATAAATTAAGTATCACTCATTTATAAGATTTATTTTCTAACCACATGTGCACACTCTTGAATGACGATATATCTATATGCTTGGAGACTGAATGCTCATGTAGTTGGATACTTAGGCACTCACATGCCTTGATTATCGCGCTTAAATCTGAAGGTAATTGGACAATAAGATGTATATGTACTTTGATGTCTAAATGCACATGTGCTTGTATGTTCATTGCTTTCTTGATCAAGTGCTCACATGTGTACCTGCTTTGACGATCATTTGCTCACATGTCTACTTGGTTAGATGATCACATGCTTCTATGTTCACATGTTTTGATATTCACATACTTCTATGTTTAAATGCTTTGATGATCATACACTTCTATGTTCACATGCTTTGATGATCGTATGCTTCTACTTCTACATGCTTTAAGGAGAACATGTCCACTTGCCTATATGTCTTCATGCTCATATGCCTTTTATGATTGGATGCTCCTATGTTAACATACTTCGTTAATATTTACTAGTATGATATCCACAAACATGTGCACACACCTGGATGCTAATATGTTTATAGGTTGGAGGCTTAAGTGATCATGTAGTTGGACGTTCGTGCACTTAAATGCTTTGACAATTTTGCTTGAATGCTAAGGTGATTGGTAGATTTCAGGTATGTGTACTTGGGTTCTTGAATGCTATTGTGCTTGTATGCTCTAATGATCACATGCTTGTATGCTCTCACGATCAAATGCTTGTATACTCTAATGCTTAAATGCTTACATATAAATTACGTGTCACTCCTTCATAAGATTTATTTTCTAACCACATATGCACACTCTTGAATGACGATATATCTATATGCTTAGAGACTAAAACGCTTATGTAGTTGGATGCTCTGGCACTCACATTCTTTGATGATTGTGCTTAAATCCTAAGGTGATTGGACGGTATGAGGTATGTGTACTCAGATTCCTAAATGCACATGTGCTTGTATGTTCAATGCTTTGTTGATCAAATGCTCACATGTGTACTTGCTTTGATGATCATTTGCTGACATGTCTACTTGCTTAAATGATCACATGCTTTTGAGTTCACGTGTTTTGTATTCACATACTTCTATGTTCACATGCTTTGATGATCATACATGTCACGCCCCAAACCCCAAAGGGTCCAAAGCATGAGAAATACATCCCAGGGTACCTTTAGATTTTTCCTTTTGGCAAATCAAACTATAGGAGAACTATTTTCCTTTCTTTTCCATAGGATAAGAATATATAGCCATACTAAAATCTCCCCATTACAAGTTAGAGCTCTATAACACATTTACGAATAATAACTAAAAATCATATGCCTCTACATAATTTATGAATATATTACAAAATTTTGATTAAATTACACAAAGTCACAATTTTATCAAGATTAAGGACCTTAAATCGAGTCTAGGCCTACCACGCCAAAGGCTAACAAACCTCTAGCGACCCACCTCCAATAGAATTAATTAAGGTCTCGTTGAACATAGCAAGATCGAGTCACCAACCATTTACAGCAAAAGTCTCCAAATTTAACATAGCACTCTAATCATCACCAAAGAATTAAGCTTCATACCCAAGGTATAGCTAATAAATCTGAAAAACTGTTAAAGGGTGGGATGAGCTAACACCCAATAAGTGGCATAATTAATGGGGGTGGGGGGAAATGCAAGTTTCATCTTTAATAATAATATGACAAGAATGATTAAATAATGAAACACAAAATTTCTCAAAGTAAATACCTTGAAACTATATACCATAATCTGTAAGCACTAACAATATAGTTTCCAAAGCCATAAAATCTAACATACAGTAATTTTATCACAAAGATACCACACTACCACATAAATCGGTCAGGGGATCCACCCATTCACAACTAGCATGATATTGTCCTCTCTAGTATGCAGACTCTTGGCCCCATGGACAGCAGCCTCACCCATACCCTCAAGGTTTTTCTCTCCCCCCATGGGCAGCAGAGAGAGCGCATCAAATAGAACCTCTCTTGCATGTGGTCTCTTGGCCCTATGGGCAGCAGCCTCACCCACACACAATCAAGGAACCTTTTCCCCCCATGGACAGTAGGGAAGAACGCGTCATTGAAAGTGAAAGGGCACTGACCTAGACTTGATTCCGCTGTCACAAAGACTACGAAAACCAAATCGGGTGATCACCGGGAAATCACACATGGCATAGTGTTAAAACCACATAAACTCATAGGTTACATTACTTTGAAACACATAGTTCATATTCAGGTAGTTTCAGAAAACCTTAAATAATCTAACTTCCACAAAGTTTGTAAGGTTTTCAACTTTATTCTTGTCAAGAGATTTTTCTATCAATTTCTCAGATAATACAAGATAAGGTAAGCATATTTAAATTTTTCAATATACCATAAGATCAATGATTTTCTTATCAAAGATTAAGTAAAAGATGCTCATTTTTCCATATCAACAATTCATGCATTTCCCCAAATGCAATACCAAATATGATGCACTTTTCATATATAATAATATATAATAGGGTCACAACACAATAATTTTAAGAAAACATATATCCATATATAATTTTCCAAAATTTGTTTGACCCAAAAACAACATTTATAAAACATGGTTATTTTCCAAAAATCCCATTAAAAAGCTACTTACCTCGCAATCGCAAAATCCTAATTCTCCAAGCTCCAATGAGATTATCTAGAATCTAAACAATATCAAGTAAACCTATCACAATAAGTATAGAGCTTGAAATTGCATCTAGCCACAATTTGGGAATTGCCAAATAATCACTTAATTAGGCAAGCCTAGTATTTAACCTCATCAATAATAATATATTCCACTTCGATAGTTTCTCAACAAATTGATTCACAAGGCATAAACTCCAATTTATAGAGTTAACCCATTTAATATCATCTCCAACATTATGACTAGCTTCCATACAATTTACACTACATCATTAAGAGACCCATGAAAGCAAAATCAAAATATCCTCCAAGACAAGAAATTTAGAACTTCAACTAACTCCAAATAAACCCAATGACAATGAAAAAATTAAATTCACCAACCATCACATGTTATAACTTAAAACCCCTAAATTTTTCCACCATACATAAACCTTAAGTAGTCATCAATAGCACAAAATATATACCCACTCATCAAATAATTCCACCAAAACAAAACCCATACACAAAAACACATAAATATCACTTCCAATGCTCATAAATCACATGGGTATCATTATTAAAGCTTAAATAAAAATAACCTCAAGCAAAAGTGCAAAACCCACAAAAAAAATGAGAAATTTTTACCTCAAAAAAAGGATGTGAAGGTGTTTATGGGTTCCCAAGAATTTTCTGGTGATCTTGCTAGAAAAATGATGGTGAAAATGGTGATGGTGGTGGTGTGGAAGTGCCGGTGGAGAGAATGAGAGTTAAGAGGAGAGTGTATGAGAGGAAAACAAAAAAAAATGAAAAGGAAAGGCTGAGAGTGAGCCGGCCAAAGAGAAGATAAGATGGAGTGATTGTGTGGTGGGTAGTGGGGTTAGGTGGGGCTTTGGCATGTGAGAACCCAAAAATATCTTTCTTTTCTTTTTTTTTTTAACTGACGGGACATTATAATACACTTCTATGTTTACATGCTTTGATGATCGTATGCTCGTACGTCTAAATGTTTTAAGGAGAACATGTCCACTTGCCTATATGCCTTCATGCTCATATGCTCGGACACTTTTACGGTTGGATGCTCCTATGTTAACATGCTTTATCACATGTTGACCTGCTTTGAAGATTGTATGCTCCCATTATCATATGTTTGGATGCTTACATAGTTGATTACTGATATGCTTGGTTGCTCACATGTTTAAATGCTCACTCGCTTACATGCTTTGTTCATCACATTCTCTAATGCTAACATGCCTTAATTAGCACATGCTTCCATGCTCACTTGCTTTAACAATCACATGTTCCCATGCTCACATGCTTTGATAATCCCATGCTCCCGTGCTCATATGCTTTAATGAGCCCACACTCCCACGCTCTTATGCTTACACTCTTGTATACTCCCATGCTTAAATGTTCACATGCTTAATTAAGAGTCACTCTTTTATAAAACTTATTCATTAATTCTATGTCTGTATCCACATGTGCACACACTTGAATGACGATATATCTATATATTTTAAGGCTAATGTGCTCATATAGTTGGATGCTCATGCACTCACAAGCTTTAATGATCGTGCTTAAATGCTAAGGTGATTAGATGGTAAGATGTATGTGTATTTGGGTAAATGCTCATGTGCTTGTATGTTCATGAGCTTTATTAATCACATGATCAAATGTCCACTTGTTTTGATGATCACTTGTTCCTATGTTCACATACTTCGATGATTGTATGCTCTCATTTCTACTTGCTTTGACCATCACATGCATATATGTCTATATGCCCTCATGCTTATATGTTTGGACGCTTTAATGATCACATGCTCACATGCCGGTCTGCTCTCATTCTCACATGTTCTTACATGCTTGGTTCCTCACATGTCTACTTGCTTTGATGATCATATGCTCCCATGTTCATATATTTGGATGCTCACATCCTTAATGTTCACATGCTTGGATTCTCACATGTTTGAATGCTCACAAGCTTTGATGATCACATGCTCGAATGCCATCATTCTCATATGATTTGATGAATGTATGCAGTTGGATGCTCGTTCTTAAACTCCAAAGTGATTAGATAGTAAGATGTATATGTCCTTCGATGCAGAAATTCTCATGTGCTTGTATATTCACATGCTTTGTTGTACTTGCTTTGTTGATCACTTGCTCACATGTGTACTTACTTTGATGATCACATGTTCCTATGTTCACATGTTTCAATGATTGTATGCTCCCATGTCTATATGTAACAGCCTAGCCCAAAAAAAAAAAAAAAAAAAAAAGGATCAGATTTTTAAGGAGCCACACATGTGACCCCACTTACCACCACACATTCTCTCAAAATATCTCCCTCTCTCCCTCTTTGGCCGGTCAAAGTAAGTGTCTCTCTACACTTATCTTTTGTTCATTTTTCCTCAAACATAACAAGCACTCCTCCCTCACTCTCTCCCACGGTGTACCTCCTTCCCAACCATCATTTCCAGCAAGATCACCACAAAGATCTCTAGGAACCTCTAAGGCATATTCATCTCTTTTGATTTAAGGTAAAAATTTCTAATCTATTAGTGGGTTTTATACTTTTGCTTAAGTTTATTTTTAATCTAAGCTTTGATAATGATGTTCGTGAGATTTATGAGTTTCTTGGGTGATGTTCTTGTAATTATGTATATGGGTTTTTGATTTGGTTGGCTTAATTGTTATATGGTTAAGGGTTTTTACAAATGGTGATCATTTGGGGTTTCTCCATGGTTAAAATTTGGGTTCCTTGAGCAATCGTGTGGGTTGATTTTAGTGGAAGTTTGGGCTGATTTTTGGAAGTGTGTTCTTTGCATTTTAAATGACTTTGGCATGTGTGGGTGTGAGTGGAGTGATAACTACGAATTTATGCAAGTTATGGGCGAGCATGTGCCTTTGCATACCACGTGTTTGATAAGTTGTTTATATGAGATTTTGGGTTTAATTCCTTGTTTTTAATATGCTTTAAATCTGGTGGTTTTAATGTGAGAGTAAATTCTCAAATAATTTGGGCTAGTCTTACAACTATAACAATTTTCTAAAGCTGTCATGACAAGTTTGAGTCAGCCACAATGCATGATTTTTAATAAATTATAGAAAAATCGTTTTGGGCTGAATTTTCTATGGTACATTGTATACATGTAGGGGAATGTTCCCTTAAAGTTTTAAATTAATCGGATAACTTTTCATTGACCAAATAATTTTTACAAAAGGCTGCCCTGTTATGTGCTGAATCTGAAAGCAAGACTAAAATGCTGAGAAATTGTGGAATTAATCTCAAACCTCAGGTGATCTTATCTTGGCTTAAATATATTATTTAGTACTAAAGAGATTCATGAGTATGTCATATTATCTTATGATGCACATTTTTGCAGTAGTGAATTTAAAATGTTTTGGTTGTGTCAGCACTATGAGTTTCTTGGATGCTTGTTTGGCTCCTGCATGGGAAGGGTACTTGTCTTAGGACAGGCAAGCTAGACTTTAGGGCCTTTGGTTTGATTTTAGGCTATTGTTACGATTTATGGAGACAAGTGTGATGGTACTTTGTGAAAGGCCTTGTTATTGATAGGTTTGATCATTGTGTTTCTAGGTTCCGATATTCTTGTTGATGCACCTAGTGACTGGATTAGTTGATTTTGTGGTGCCAGGTTGAGGTAAAATTGGTTGGCCTTCCAAGGTAAGTAGTTTTTTTTAATAGGATTTTTGGAAAATAACCATGTTTCATAAATATTGTTTTTGGGTCAAACACATTTTGAAAAATTATATATGGATATGTGTTTTCTTAAAAGTGTGGTGTTATGACCCTATTATATATTTTTATATATGAAAATGCATCATATTTGGTATGGCATTTGGGGAAATGCATGAATTGTTGACATGGAAAAATAAGCATCTTTTATTTAATCTTTGATAAAGAAATCTTGGATTTTATGGTATATTAGAGAATTTAAAGATGCTTATCTTGTTTTGTTATGTGGGAAATTCATAGAAAATCTCTTGACAAGAATGAAATTGAAAACCTTACAAACTTTGTAGAAGTTAGATTATTTAAGGTTTTCTGAAACTACCTGGATATAAACTATGTGTTTCAAAGTAATGTATACCTGTGAGCTTTATGTGGTTTTAACACCATGCCATGTGTGATTTTCCTATGATCACCCGATTTGGTTTCCGTAGTCTTTATGACAGCGGAATCAGATCTAGGTCAGTGCCCTTTCACATTGGATGACGCGTTCTTCCCTGTTGTCCATGGGGGGAAGAGGTTCCTTGATTGTGTGTGGGTGAGGCTGCTGCCCATAGGGCCAAGAGACCACATGCAAGAGAGGTCCTATTTGACGGGCTCTCTCTACTACCCATGGGGGGTGAGAAAAACCTTGAGGGTATGGGTGAGGCTGCTGTCCATGGGACCAAGAGTCTGCATACCAAAGAGGACAATATCATGCCAGTTGTGAATGGGTGGATCCCCTGACCAGTCTATGTGGTAGTATGGTATATTTGTGATAATTTACCTTATATTAGGTATTATGGCTTGGGAAACTATATTGTTAGTGCTCACAGATTATAGTATATAGTTTCAAGATATTTACTTTGAGAAACTTTGTATTTCATTATTAAACCATTCTTGTCATATTATGATCATTGAAAATGAAACTTGCATTTCCTCCACCCCTATTAATTATGCTACTTACTGGGCTTTAGCTCATCCCATCCTCTAACAGTTTTTTAGATAAATTTGCTATACCTCAAGCATGGAGCTTGTTTTATTGGCGGTGATCGGAGCATTATGCTAAGTGAGAGATTTATGCTATGATTGGTTGGTGATTCAATCTTGCAAAGTTTAACGAGATCATAATTAATTGTATTGGAAGTTGGATATTTGGGGTTTGTTAGCCTTAGGCTTTGTAGGCCTAACTTCAATGTTGAGGTTGTGTATTCTAAAAGGGATTGTGGTTTTGTGTCATCCATTTGGAGCTTTGAAATATATTCATGTATTATTTGGAGGCACATGACTTGAGTTATTGTTTGTAATTGTGTTGTAGAGCTCTAACTTGTAATATAAAGATTTTAGTATGGTTATTTATTTTTATTCTATGGAAAAGAAAGGAAAAATCTATAAGTACCCTTGGGATGTTCCCTCACGCTTTGGACCCTTTTAGGTTTGGGGCGCGACATATATGCCTTGATGATCATATGCTCCCATGTCTACATGCTTTGATTATCTCATGGTTACAAGCATGTATGCCCCCATGCTGATATGTTTGGACACTTTGATGATCACATGCTCATATACAGGTATGCTTTCATGCTTACATGTTCTTACTTGCTTGGTTTCTCACATGTTTTTCCATGCTCACATGCTTGGATGCTCACTTGCTTGATTGCTCACAGGCTTGGATTCTCACATGTTTGAATGCTCACATGTTCACATGCTTTGATGATCACATGCTCCCATACACACTTGCCCTAACAGTTACATGCTCCCATGCTCTCACGCTTTGATGATCACCTGCTTCAATGCTTACATGCTTTAATTATCCCATGCTCCCATGCTCACATCCTTTGATGATCACTTTTTTCCTTGCTCACATGCATTGATATTCACTTGTTTGATATCCATACACATATGCACACACTTTGATGATGATATGTCTATATGCTAGAAGGCTCAAGTGATTATGCAATTGGAAGTTCATGCGCTCAATTGCTTTGACGATTGTAATTGAATGCTGAGGGGATTGGGCTGTAAGAGGTATGTGTACTTGGGTGCTGAAATGCTCATATACTTGTATGCTCACATGGTTTTATGCTCTCATGTTCACATGTTTGTACACTCTCATGCTTAAATGCTCACATGTTCAATTAAGTGCCACTCCTTCATAATACAAATTCATTCATTCTTATTAAGCATCAACCCTATGTTTGTGTCCACATGTGCACACACTTGGATAACAATATAGCTATATACTTAAAGGCTGATGTGCTTATGTTGTTGAACGCTCATGCACTCACATGCTTTGATGATTATCTTTAAATGCTAGGGTGATTAGACGGTAAGATGTATGTGTACTTCAATGCTTATATGCTCATGTGCTTGTATGTTCACGTGCTTGTATGTTCACATGCTTTGTTGATCACATGCTCAGATGTCTAATTGCTTTGTTGCTCACATGTCTATTTGCTTTGATGATCATAGACTACTATATTCAAATGCTTTAATGATCACATTCTCCAATGTTCACATGCTTCAATAATCGAATGCTTCCATGTTTACATGTCTTGATGATCATATGCTCCCATGTCTACATGCTTTGATGATCACATGCCCATATGCTTGTATTCCCTTATGCTCATTTGTTTAAATGCTTTGATGATCACATTCTCACGTGTAGGTATGCTCTTATCCTCACATGTTCTTACATGCTTTAATGATCATTTGTTCCCATGCTCACATGCTTGGAAGCTTAAATGCTTGATTGCTCACGTGCTTGGATGTGAATATGTTTGAATGTCCACACATTCACATGCTTTAATGATTACATGATCCCTTGCTCTTATGCCTTGATGATCACATGATCCCATGCTCACATGCTTTGATGATACCATGCTATCATCCTTATATGCTTGGATGATTGCATGCCCCCATGCTCACATGCATTGATATTCACATGTTTGATATCCACACACATGTGCACACACTTGTATGATGATATGTCTGTATGCTTAGAGGCTTAAGTGATCATGCAATTGGAAATTCGTGCACTGAAATGCTATAATGATTGTGCATGAATGCTAAGATGATAGGGCAGTAAGAGTTATGTGTACTTGGGTGCTTAAATGCTCATATGCTTGTATGCTCACATGCTTGAATGCTCTCATGCTCACATGCTTGTATACTCTTATGCTTAATTGCTCACATGTTTAATTAAGTGTCACTTCTTCATAGGGCTTATTCATTGGTTCTCATTAAGTATCAACCGTTTGTTTGTATCCACATGTGCACACACCTGGATGACGATATATCTATAACATTGGAGGCTGATGTGCTTATATAGTTGGATGCTTATGCACTCACATGCTTTGATGATCGTGCATAAATGCTAAGGTGATTAAACGGTAAGATGTATGTGTACTTAAAAGCTTAATTGCTCATGTGCTTGTATGTTCACTTGCTTTGTTGATCAAATGGTCACATGTCTACTTACTTTGACGATCACATGGTCACATGTCTACTTGCTTTGATGATCACATGTGCGAATGTTCACATGCTCCTATTTTCAAGTGCTTCAATGATCGTATGCTCCCACGTTAATATGCCTTGATGATCATATGTTCCCATGTCTACATGCTTTGACGATCACATGCCCACATGCCTTTATGCCCTCATGCTCATATGTTTGGACGCTTTGATGATCACATGCTTACATGCCCATATGCTCTCATGCTTGCATGTTCCTACATGCTTGGTTTCTCACATTTTTACATGCTTCAATGATTATATACTCCCATTCTCACTTACACTTGGATGCTTACATGATTGGATGCTCAAATGCTTGGATGCTCACATGTTTGAATGCTCACATATGTTTGAATGCTCACACATGTTTAATGATCACATGTGCTAATGTTCACATGCTCTTATTTTTACGTGCTTTGATGATTATATGCTCTCATATCTGTATGCCTTGATGATCATATGTTCCCGTGTCTACATGCTTTGACGATCACATGCCCACATGCCTGTACGCCCTCATGCTCATATGCCTGTACGCCCTCATGCTCATATGTTTGGACACTTTGATAATCACATGCTTACATGCCTATATGCTCTCATGCTTGCATGTTCCTACATGCTTGGTTTCTTACATTTCTACATGCTTCAATGATCATATACTCCCATTCTCACATACACTGGGATGCTTACATGCTTGATTGTTTACATGCTTGGATGCTCACATGTTTGAATGCTCACATGCTTACATGCTTTAATGATTACATGCTCCCATTCTCACATACCTTGATGATCATACATTCCTATGCTCACATGCTTTAATGATCAGGCGCTTCCATGCTCACATACTTTGATGATCCCAAGCTTCCATGCTCATATGCTTTCATTATTGCATGCTCCCATGCTCACATGCATTTATATTCACATGTTCGATATACACACATTTATGCACACACTTGGATAATGATATGTCTATATGATTGGATGCTTAAATGATCATGCAGTAGACGTTCATGTGCTAAAATGCTGTGACAATTGTACTTGAATGTTAAGATGATTAGGCAGTAAGAGGTATGTGTACCTGGGCGCATAAATGCTCATATGCTTGTGTGCTCATATTCTCACATGCTTGTATTATCTTATGTTTAAATTCTCACATGTTCACATACTTATATGCTTACATGCTCACATGTTCAACATGCTTGTATGCTCATATGTTTCCATATTTTGCATGTCTTAGTTCTTAGATGTTCTCATGCTTGGGTTCTCAGATGCTTGCACATTCACATGTTCACATGCTTCCATGTTCGCATGCTTCCATGTTCGCATGCTTACACACTCATATTTTCACATTATTGTATGTTCACATGCTTGCACACATATCTTCATATATTTGGCTGCTCACATGCTTCCATATTCACATGTTCAGTTGTGCATATGCTTATACATCCCTTTGACCTTCACATGATTGATTACCTTTCACAAGTTCACATGTCTGCACGCTTATATTTCACATATTTGATTACTCACATGCTTCCATATTCACATGATTAGTTGTGCATATGCTTATACATCCCTTTGACCTTCACATGATTAATTGCCTTTCACATGATCTATCTCTTACTTTCTATTTTATTTGTTCACATGACCCGTAAACGAATTCTAAGGCTTAGATGTATGCACGCCTTCACATAGGTTCATTAGGCAGACCTTATTCAACCACTATCTAGTAATGATATATGAAGGCTAGCTATAGTTGGGCAGGCTTGGGGTGCCTAACCTCTTCCCATCCTATTCCTTAACTCCGAACCTAGTTTGGTAGGTAGACTTTCATGGAGTCATTTTATGGTTCCTAGACTTATAACCAGGTGGTGACTCATTCACTTCTTTTTAAGATTCTTTGTGTCATCCCAAGATCATTCTAACTTTGAGTCTAAAACTGCTTTTAGGGAGGTTAAGTACTGTGCACACCGCCTTAGCGAGAAGGAACTGATATGCCAATAAGTCATTGTAGGGGCCTTTTTGCACTGTTAGGCCTCAACCCCTTTTTTTGCACTTTGGCCTGTTAGTTTGAGGTAAGAGAGTTGGGATTGGCCTTCCTGGGACTACGCTTCAGGCCAGCTTGTGCACAAGTCAGGCCTACCCAATGTAGACGCGTAATGACATGGGTACTATGGGGTGAACGTACAATGTGGTCACAGTATGAATAACTGTTACTAGTGTTGCAGTAGGAATACAATACAACAAGATAACTATGATAATAAGCGTAGTAAATAAAACTAACGCCGTGAAGAAAGTTAACAGAGATACAACAAAGTCATACAACAAGTAGAAATAACACTTCAACAGAAAAGAGTAAATAACTCAATAACTTCCAACCAAGCAGTGGGTAAGTCATCTAATAACACGACTAATAATAAAAAAAACTTGTCTACTAGATGATAGGCTAAACTTTTTAGCAGCAGCAAACCCAAGAAGGGAATCGAGCTCTAATGCAGGTAACCTCAAGAAAGGCTCCTGTCATAGAAGTTACACACTCTGGAGAAAGGTCCTAAATGGTTTGAGCTTCTATTCTCAATCTTCAGGGAGTGGGTCTGTCAAGAGGGAGAGAAAAAATGGTCTATTAATGCATGCCTCTATTCCTATTGTTTACTTTTTCTCTTGTTTTCTTCCTAATATTTTTTTCTTTTCTTTTAGCTCTCCCTGCATTCTTTTTTGCTCTATTCTTTCTTTTCTACCTCTTGCCTCCCTCCTCCTTTTCTATTCATGGCCACCCCTTTTATATCGTCTACCATTATGGGATTTACCCTTTTTGTCCCTCAACCGTTTTTGGCTCCTTATGGGCATCCCTCCAAGACTACCCACTATCATGCTGGCTTTCCAGCCACTACCTCTGCTTAGAGTGTGTTGGTTGCACCACTTTCCATTTCTAGACAAAATTACTTATATTGTTTCTTACCTCTCTTTGCTTTTATTTTACCCTTATGGATAAGGATTAAGCTACCTCATCACCTACCTCTATGGCATGCATCAAGTGGTTCTAGCCAATACTTACCTCTTTTGGGTGAAATGTCATCCCAACAGGACATTTCCCCCAAAGAAGCTTGAGCGGGAACCCCAGAATAGACCCCTATTTCTCTCCACCGCCAAACCACACCCTCTGAATACCTTGACTCGTGGCCCACCTCCCATGTATTGGCTGGGTACAAGTGGTGGTGCCCTGGCCCTTTGTGCATGCTCCACTGCATCTGAACTTGTTTCTTTCTGGCCTTCACACCATTTCTGCTACCTTTGTGTTGTCTGGTTTTGCTATACGTACTAGTTGATGTTTATCC
Organism: Quercus gilva; assembly: GCA_023621385.1. NCBI lineage: Eukaryota > Viridiplantae > Streptophyta > Magnoliopsida > Fagales > Fagaceae > Quercus > Quercus gilva. The sequence continues at coordinate 34,209,875 of CM042473.1, read as the reverse complement.
TTTGTGGTGTGAAGGATGCGTAGGCTTTTGGGCTCATATTTTCTTCCTTTCATCCCTTTTTGGGCTAGGTATTACTCAGGCAAAAGCCTTCATCTTCATGGCTTGCTAAGCCCATGCTTTCTTCTTTATGGCCATGGGCCTTTTGGCCATTAATCCTGTCATACTGCTTCTTCGTGTATGCCACAGCTTTGTCTTTCTTTTTACTTCTTATTACCCTATGGGCTTGCGAGCTGATATTCGTGCCATATCAACCTATTTCTTCACTAATCCCTTGCTTAGGTCTTCCTTGGCCAACTTACCACGTCTTTACCTATTTTGGGCTTGTTGGCCAACATTCCTGCCATGTCAACCCATTTTACCACTTTATTCCTTGAGTTTCCTTGGCTCATTTACTTCTTCTTTACCTCTTTTTACTCCCATGGGCTTGTTGCTAAATTCCTTGGGCTTCCTTGGGCTTCCTCGGCCCTTTTATTACATCTTTACCTCTTATTACTCGCTTGGGCTTATTGGCCATCATTCCTGCCATGCTAGCCCATTAATTTTACTAATTTATTCCTTGGGGTTCCCCAGCCTGTTTACTTCTTCTTTACCTTTTATTATTCCCATGGGCTTACTACTTCATTACTTGGGCTTTCTCGGCCCATTTATTTCTTCTTTATCTCTTGTTATTTTCATGGGCCTGCTGGCCATCAATCCTACCACTTCAGCCTAATGGGCTTGTTTCCTTATTTCTTTACTGTTTTGCCTCTCATTCTCTTTCATCTTCCTTATTGTTGGCTTCTTCCATTGTTGGACCCTTTGTCAAAAATGGGTATCAAAAGTCATCTAAAAGGGGTACAGATCACGGAACTTACAGTAACGATTCCATTGGAGATTTTTGAAGTTTAACTTTAATTGTATTTGGACTGTGGATGAATGGATGTTTGTCTTTTGAGCCTGAGTGCGCACACGCGTTTTTAAGTGGTCCTATCTTTTGATGGCACCAATATGTCCGGATTTAAAGGTTTCCTTTGTGGATTTGAGAGCCATTTATTCTTTCTAAGATCTCCTAAGGCCAATGAGAGACTATGGCACATCCAACAGGAACCCCCCGACTAGTATGGTCCTAAGTTTTAAGGATCAAGAGCTCCACACTAGGATGACAGATGGGTCACGAATTTCAGAAGAGCCTTCGCAGTTTCTGGATCATCTCTCGGCAACACCTTGAGTCGTCTCTTCTTCTTCCACTTTCATTTGTTGCATTCTTGTGCATAGTGTTAAAAAAAATTGTTTAAAAAAAAAGTGTCAATATTTTCTATAAAAAAATCAATCTTGTCTTTAAAAAAAAAGTGTTTTTCTCATTCCAATTCCAATCTTTTCTTTAGTTTATTTGTTGTTAAAAAAATGTGGTTCCTGCCCCCCCCCCCCCCCCCCCAAAGTAAAATAATATTTTCTAGAATCATTTTCATATTTTAGCAATTATGTTTCCCTTTCAAAAAAAAAAAAAAATCATTCTTCTCCTCTAGGACCTTTGTTTTTTAGAATTAGTCATCTTGTTTTCAAAAAAAAAACTAAAGAATTTTTTAGTTTGCCTCTCTTTGTTCATGCTTTTTCAAGTAAATTTTTTTGTGTTTTTGCTTTATCTTCTTTTCTTTTCTTTTTTTCAAAATTGTCACAATTTTCAAGCACGATGCGTCTTATAGGCTCCTAAATGCCATGTCCCATTTTCTCAATCAAAATTTTTTGAACAGAAAGTTTTCAAGACATGACAAGCTTACGTGACAAATGGGACATGAATTTTGGATTTGCAATTTCTGTTATGATTTTCCTAAGTTTCGAGTACACATTTTATCCAAAACTATTTTCTTAATAAAGTTGAAGCTTGAGACACAAGTAGATCACAAGAAGAGTTGACTAAAATTTCGAGTTTAATATTGGAAGATCAAGGAGCACATATTCATTGAATTCTTAACCATTAAGAGAACCCCATGCCAAAGGATGAGCCCATTTGATCTTAATCTAAGTTGCTTGAGTTGTTTCCTTTCTATGTCACAAGACAAGTTATCAAATCTCTTTCATTTCTTCTACTTTCCTTTTTGAGCCTTCACCTCTATAGAAGGATTATTTGAGTCTTTCCCACTTGTACAATGAGTCTAGTTGTTGAGTCTCTTTACTTTTTTTTCTCCAACCAGACTCTTTAGTTTGTCAACTTGAACTCTTGCTTTCCTTTTTTTAACAAGGTATGAATCTTTGAGTCTTTTTGTGTCATGCATCTTCTTGTGTTGAGAGCTTTTGTGTTGCATTTTTGTTTTGAGTGTTTTCTAGTTTTAAAGTTTGAGAGCTTTTGTGTTGCATTTTGGCTAGTGCAGAATTGGGTTTTTTGTACTTTTGCTTGCTATTTGTTTTGTTTTGAGAATAGCATCTCAAGTTGTTTCTGGTGTCTATGCTAATAAAATTTTCTGATTTATCAAAAAATAAAATAAAAAAGTTGTAGATGAAAATAATGACAATTTTTGAAACATCCTGTAATTTTATATTGACATATTGAATCAGTCAATATCATTTTCGAATGGCTAACTAGGGTAAAATGGACTGCTACTTTTGATGCTAGTTTTTACTTAGTGGCAAGGTTTTCTTTATGACTATCTCAGTAGGTAAATTGAGTTGTATCATATTCATAACTTCATATCAATAGATGCTTATTTTATTTCTTGAAAATTTGTTCATATGAAATAAAGAGAGCAAGATCCCAGGGCAAATGTTGTTGAGAACATTTCTAATGCCATTAGTTATGTTTAGTGCCTAGTCCAAAGAGTTGATACACAAATAAATTATAGAACTTGAAAGATACATACTGAATTTTCTTTTCTTTTCATTTAGTACTCTGAGGTCAAAACATTGGATGGATGATTTTTGTTTTAATTTTAATTAGGCAAGATAACCAAGAATGAAAAAGAAAATTTACAAGAAAATTAGGAGCAATTCTTAACTAGTAAGTTTTTCTTACAATTTTTTTTCTTAACTAGTAAGGGATCTCTTTTGTTTTTGTATTTTTCTTTTTCTTTTTTACAAAATTATCATTTGGCTTTGTTTTATGCCCAGAGACTGCTTTATTATTCATTAAGTCATTCATGTAATTATACTATTAATTATTTTTTAACCTACTAGTGGACATGTTGATTATTAGCTTTGAACATTCCTTTTATTTAAATTTGTATTGTTGAATTTTCAAAAAAATATTTGTAAAAGCAAAGTAACGTCGTTTGGTAGAATTTTGTGCACTTGTTGCAAAGCTCTCAATTCCTGATTTTAGTTTAACTTTGGAATGCATATAATCTTAGCATTGATCTATATACATTTGTGAAATTGTCTATTACAAACTTTGAAGTGACGTTAAGCTATTTTTTATGCATGTTGTGCAGTCTTGAGGGTAATTTGTTAGATTGAGAAATGCACCAACCTGCTCTCTAGATTGGCTAATTCCCTTCACTTCCCACTCACAGAAAATAAGGATCCAATTCAGGGGAGGGATGTATTAGTTTTTGAATTTCATTTATGTGAGGGATGTATTAATTTTTGAAATTCCTTTTAAGTGAGGGATGTATTATAATGTTGTTGCTTGCCTTTTTCAGTAGCATGTCCTATGGCATTCAAAAACACAATCTTTTTGACGTATGGAACTTCTCTGTGTGCTTATTTGACAATAAGCTTTGCGTAGTTTACGCATTGAAGTTTATGGCTGTAAACAGTCTATGTTGAACATTGCACTCTATCTTGTTTAACAGAATTTTATGAAGTGTATTGTAAGAGTAACCTTGGCTAATTTAGTTCCTACTCTTTTTAGCTAAGCACCTATGACTAAAGGTATGTATTAGATAGCTTATATTGCTATTTAAACAATATAGGTTGGACCTGTCAAGTCCTCTGTATTAGATAGCTCATATTGCTATTTAAACAATACAGGTCCTCTTTATTTGTTACGAGAATCATAATGCTAAAGGGTTGCTCTCTTTAGGTGGATACATCATATAGTTTTCAATTGGTGATTCATAACGTGTAGCTTGACCTCTCTTTCACAAAAGTTAGAAGTGCCAAAAATTAGTTAGTCTCTCTCTGTAATTGAAATTTTATTTTATTTATTATTTTTATTATTATTATTATTATTTTTTGCTACTGTTGGCCAAAAAATTGAATTGTTTTTAGGTATGGGGAACCTTATTACTTTGCATCAGTAGAATTTGAGAAAGATGAAATTAGATGATGAGATGAGATTGAAGGAGTAATAGGAGCTGAGAGCTTGAAAAAATACTGTGTTGATTATGTTCTATACCAAAGAGAAGCTTTCTTAGTATTCCATTGATTTCAGGTTTATACTTCCATTACAACATTTTTTTTTTTTTTGGTCATTTTATTACTAGTAAAAAGAGCAGTGTGCATGAAATTGTCAAATTGTAAGCAATTTGGCACAAGTTAAGCTTGGAGAAAGAGCTTAGTTTCCATTACATGTTCATTTCCTTATAATTTATGGGTGTCATCATTTGTTTCTCTTAGGTAGTTATGAAGAATCTGATTTATAGTTCTAAATTTTGATAAGAGAGTTTTAACAATGATATCGTGTATATTTTATGCCAAAGTCCCCAATCCCAATGTATCAATTATCTTTGTAATTAATAAAGAGATGATGAACTCCACTAAGGTCTTTTTTTTTTAGTAAGCATTAATTGGTGCAGCTTTGCAGTACAGTTTTTTTTAAAGAAATAGAGCATATATTGATAAGATTTGAATATAAATTTTAAAAATTATCTGAAGGTGTTTGAAACTAATACATTAAACAAATATCAGTTTTTCCTTTGGCATCAAAGTTCAAACTTCAAAGAATGGCAAGAGAGAAGTTTTCCTTAAGATAGTTTCCTTCCCTTTATAGTGTTGAAATACTTGTCCTCTCTCTTATTTGGTCTGCAGGTTGTAATGCTAAACTTCTCTCATCTTATTTGTCTATGAGAATCCCCATCTGTGATCTTGACGCTAGAACTTTCCTTTTAGTAATTATAATTGAACTATTTTATTATGATTCATAATGTTGTCATCACCTCCTTGATATTTTTCCCCCTTAAGTTATGATTTGATAATACCATTCTATGAAATAGAGCAAGGACAATCCATTAGGAGTTAATGCATTGAAGTGGTGCTAAAGGACTCTGCTTTGTCATATTGCTAACAAGAAGATAAGCAGTGGATATGGTCATATAGGGTCTGGAGAGAGGAATTGCAAATGATGAAAGACCTATAATTGATAAGGTTGCAAGAAGGGAATGCTCCCCCCCCCCCCCCCCTTTCTTTTGAACTAACAACTTGTGCAAACTTTGATTAAAGATGGGATGGAAACTTTCTTTTATATGATGAATGTTGTATTGCAGTTTTAGAGCATCCATTAGGCTAATAGATTTTTTTTATCTATTTGTTTAATTACTATAAATAAGTTGTTAGCATCATTTTTTAGTAAGTAGAGATACTTAAAATCAATGCTTTAAAAAGTTTTTATTTTTTCTTCTACCAAGTTGATATCTTCTTTGTCTGATTCTCTGTCTATCTTTCTCTCTCACTCTGGTCTGTGAGTGGGGGTAGTAGCTTTTGACTGATTCGTATATTTAATATAAGCTATCAGAACTATGTCTTTTGATAAAAAATATATATACAATAAGCTACCAAAAACTATGGAAAACCAAACAGACATATGATGTATGCAATCTTAGCTATATGATGTATCTAAATTATGTAATTGACCTAAATATATTAGTTTACACATTTAAACAATGCATGCATAAATGACATTTAAATCATGGGATTTACTATCCTTAGGAAGTTAAGATGATAAATTCTATAGCATGGGAATACATGATCATGGAAAGCAACAAGTGATGCAATAATAAAAATTAAAAAAAAAAAGGTAAAACTAGGGGAAATTTTGTTTAAGACTATCAAATTATAGACACTCTTGCTTACTGGACATTGGTATTTTTATTTGGAACATTGCTATTAGCCAATATGACGTCTTCATGATACCAATGTGACTAAGGAACAATTTGTTTCATTGAAAAATATGATGCTATCCTCGCAATCATTTAAAAAAACAAACAAACAAAATATCAATCTAACATAACCAAATTTATCGATTTTGATGCATTATGGTCATTTTCAAAGTTTGTTAGTGTTTTAATCATTTTGAAAGTGTCAAGGACATATAAGTCATTTTGGTGTTTTAGTGCTATTTTGTTCATTTTGAAGTGCTTCTTTATATTAATTTTGGAAGTTTGAAAATCTATTTTAGTCATTTTCAAATTTTAATGTTTTATAGATATTTAAGTTATTTTGAGGTTTCATAGATATTTAGGTACTTTTCAAATTTTTGTAGGGAATTTTAGTTATTTCTATATGTTAATGAGGCTATTTTAGTCATTCTTGATATTTTGAAACTCATAGGAGATCACTATCATAAGTTTTACTAAAATTGAAGAACAACAACAACTTAAACCACCTATTCCAAAGAGTTATTTGGAGAGGTCACGTAGCATCTTAAATTGCTCATTAATAATTTTTTTACCATATTGTTTGTCCCCATTAGTTTTTTTTAGTTAATTTATCATCTTTTAAATTTCAATAAGTATACAACAAAATACAACAACATGATGACAAAAGAAAATTTTATAAGTTCCCTCGAGACTTTTGGGGGGGGGGGGGGGGGAAGCAAGTAGAGTGGTTATATAAAATTTTTATTGTCAATTTGGTCTTGCAAATAAAGGTTTTAGGGGGTATTTTGGTCATTTTTAAATTTCAAGGGTCTTTTAGTCATTTTTTAGTTTCTAAGAGTATTTCGATCATTTTTTTAGGTTTTAAGACCATTTTGGTCATTTTTTAGATTTTAAGACCATTCTAGCCATTTTTAAGGTTCTAAGGATATTTTGATAATTTTTTTAGGTTCTAAGGGTATTCTAGTAAAATTAGAGGTTTTCAAGAGTATTTTGGTCATTTTATTGGTTCTGAGGGTATTTTGGTAAATTTTTAGGTTTCAAGGTCATTTCGTTCAATTTCTAAGTTTCAAGGTCATGTGGTCTTTTTTTGTCCTAGGGGTATCTAGGTCATTTTTTAGGCTTCATTGTTATTTCGGCCATTTTTTAGATTTTATGGCAATTTTGGTATTTTTTTAAGTTTCAGGGTCATTTGGTCCAATTTTTTTGTTTTAAGGGTATTTTGGTCATTTTTTAAGTTTCGTGATTATTTTGGTAAAAAAATTTTAAAAGCTTTAGGGTGATTCTATCATTTTTTAGGTTCTAAGGGTATTTCGGTCATTTTCTAAGTTTCAGGGGTATGGTAATTAGTGAGAAAAAAAAAAAAAAAAAAACCATCAAATGTAACAAAAGTATCACCGAATGTGAGAAATCTGCGGTCAAATGTGATGTTGGTATTGCCTAATGTAACAATGGAACTATCGAATGTGAGAAAGAGAGAAGGGGACCACCAAATGTGACAAAAATACAGTCATATGTGATGTTGGTACTGCATAATGTGAAGATGGCACCGTCAAATGTGAGAAAAAAAAATTAAAGTACAAGTAAATATGAGAAAAATACAGTCAAATATGATGTTGGTATTATCTAATGTGACAATAGAACCATCATTTGTGAGAAAAAAAAATTGAACCACCAGACGTGACAAAAGTCTAGTCACATATGATTTTAGTACTGCACAATTTAAAGATGGTACCATCAAATGTTAGAAAAAAAAAATATGAGTACAACTAAATGTGACAAAAGTATTGTCATATGTGATGTTGGTACTACTTAATGTGATAATGGAACCATCAAATGTGAGAAAAAAATAAGAGAACTATCAAATGTGACAAAAGTACAGTCAAATAAGATGCTGCCCAAATCTCAATGTAATGATGGAACTGTCAATTATGAGTAAAAATTAAAGTACCATCGAATGTGAGAAAAGTACAGTCAAATAAGATGTTAGTACTACCCAATGTGATAATGAAACCATCAAATGTGAGGAAAAAAAATAAGAGAACCATTGAATGTGACAAAAGTACAGTCACATATGATGTTGGTACTGCCCAATGTGACAATGGAACTGTCAAATGTGAGGAAAAAATTAAAGTACCATCGAATGTGAGAAATGTACGATCAAATGTGATATTGGTACTGCTCAATCTGACAATGGAACCATCAAATGTGAGAAAAAATAAGAGAACCACTAAATGTGACAAAAATACAGTCACATGTGATGTTGGTATTGCACAATGTGAGAATGGTACCACCAAATTTGAGAAAAAATAAGGGAACCACCGAATATGACAAAAGTACAGTCACATGTGAGATTGATACTGTACAATGTAAGGATGGTACTATCAAATGTGAGAAAAAATAAGGGACCCACAAAATGTGATAAAAATATAGTCACATGTGATATTAGTACTATACAATATGAGGATGATACAATCAATGTAATTTTTGGTAACCTAGTATAGCAAGTTGCCTATTAGCGGGTACCGTACCCCCAAAAAAAAAAGGGTACAGTAGAATTACCCATAGAATATAAATCATTTGTACCATTTTTTGTGTTCTACTTTATATTCTATAAATCACAACTTGCTATGTATTTGTTTAACTTTCCTTATAAAACAATCAAAGTTTAAAAATGAAAAAAATAAATACGTGACAAATTGTAATTTTTTCTTTTTTGAGAAAGCTGACAAATTATAATTGGTGGAATATAAAATGAAACACAAAAAATTGTATAGATTATTTGTATTTCACGTTATAGGAAATTATTTGCATTGTGTACAGATAATTTGTATTCCACGTTATAGGAAATTATATTAGTTAAACTTGTACCACCACACACTCTTGATACAATAGTCACTCCACAAGTATAAATGTTGTAGAATATAAGAGGTAAAAGCCGGGGTTCAAGTTTCAAAGGGAGAATTTCACACATACATACATTTAAATTAAATTAGAGCAGAATTGTTATCTTGTATAAATTATATATATATATATATATTAGTTAAATATTAGTGTCTGATAAGTTTCCATGTTTTATTTTTTTTGTTGGCTGGGTTATTTCTCAAAATAATAATAATAATAATAATAATAATAATAATAATAATAATAATAATAATAATAATGCATTCACTAAACTTTGGATGACTAATGGATTAGGCCCAATACGTACGGGTATTTGTGGGCATTGTGGCACAGCCTAGTACTCACTGGGCTAGAATCGCTAAGTCCAACAGAAGGTTCACAAAGATGCTAGAGAATCTGGAAATTTCATAGAAAAGCAGGAAAGTTCGTTAACGAGACCAGAGGAGACAAACAACAACTAGAATTCGCGAGAAAATACTTGAAGAATCCTCCAAGAACCTATAAATACACAAAACATTCTCTCTCTCCAAATCAATCTAAAGTCGCAAGTGTCATTGTAAGCTTTCCCAACAAACAACAACTTCTAAGGTTTTCTCTTAACAATAGTTAGTAACTAAGATGTCTCTTATTCCAAGCTTCTTTGGAAGCCACGAAGCAACATCTTGGATCCATTTTCGCTCGAGATTTGGGACCCATTTAAGGATTTCCCGTTCTCATCTGAATCTCAGTTTGCAAAAGAAACTTCTGCTTTGGTTGACACTCACGTGGATTGGAAGGAGACCCCAGAAGCCCATGTGTTCATAGTTGATCTTCCTGGGCTCAACAAAGAGGAGGTGAAGGTTGAAGTTGAAGATGACAGAGTGCTGCAAATAAGCGGAGAGAGGAAAGTGGAGAAGGAAGAGAAGAAAGACATATGGCATAGAGTGGAGCGTAGCAGCGGCAAATTCTTGAGGAGGTTTAGGCTTTTTGAGAATACAAAGATGGATCAGATTAAGGCTTCAATGGAAAATGGTGTTCTCACCGTGACGGTCCCTAAGGTGGAGGTGAAGAAGCCTATCGTCAAGTCCATTGAGATTTCTGGCTAAATTGTGATTGGGTCCCTATATAGCATAGTTAATATAAACATAGGCCTTAAATTCTGATTGCATAAAATAAATCTTAGTACAATGTTTGTTTCATTGTTTGACAATTTTCATTACTTGTCCCTCCAAGTAAATGCTGTACGGGGAATATGTAAAAGCTTTGTAATGTTTTGAAAGTATTAAGGAATGCAAAAATATTGTGCTTAAAATTGGTGCTTACTCTTTTAGCAGTTTTAATTAAACTTCCTTTCTTCCTTAAGTTGCTAACGGTCAGCCAGATCTTTCTAAATGCAAAGGGCATCAACGTTTTGATCAGCAATCATGCATGATGTAGCTTAGCATTTTATTTGCAAGGTATAAAAGACTCTTCATCTATTAAACAATAAAAATTATGTGGATATTACCTCAATAAAAAGGTCTTATCTGATAAGGACTGCAGGAAAAGGTCTTATCTGATGAGGACTGTAGGATGTGGGAGACGTAGTATCTCCCACACATCATCTTAATTAGTTTCCTTAGATCTTCACAGGCATTAACTAGAGGGAACAAATTTTGTTCAAAGTGCTTTAATGGAAATTTTATGTATGCCAACATGCAAATCTATGAATAAAGTATCAAATGACGGGTGAAAAGTTTCATTTGTTGGTGTATGTATATCTCTAATATCTATAGTTGTAAATCAACTTCTTTGTCCTCTTTATGAACAATTTGACCTCATCTGTTTATATTCATTTATTTACCACAAATTTAGGATAAAACTCAAATATATTTCTCCTGTAGCTTGATATAGAAGAGTGGCAATGTAGTACAGTCGTGTGAAAGATATGTGATATACATATGGGGTGGGTCATTGCTCACAACTTGCAAATCTGATGTAAATAAAATTATATATATATATATATATATACACACTCTTTGTCTCCTAGACACAATGAAGAAAATATGTGGATTTCTTTTACTATTTGGTTGAATCGCAATAGAACAAAGTCACCTTAATATTTTATTGGCTAAAAGTGAAGTGTTAGAATAAAATTGTGGGCTTTGAATTATTATATAAAAAAAAAATGTTCAAAGAAATAACTTGAGGGAAACAAAAAGTTCAAAATACTTCTATAAAAAAAAAATAAAAAAATAAAAATTGAACATGCATAAGTATATTAAGAAAAACAAATTCAAACAAAATAATGTGTTCATGATTATGAACACATTATTTTGTAATGTGTTCTAAAACATTTTATTGATAATATAAAACATTTTATTTTGTAGTAAATAAATATATATATATATATATAAATACTAGGTAAATTTAATTTATATAAGTTTGCAAACGAAAATTAGTCTATCTCATGAACTCAAATAATGTAATTTTAACTTTAACTAGGTTGTAACCTATGCTTACACACACACTTAATTGAAGCAACAATAAAGTAGTCTTACCTAGGTGAGTGAAGTGGTTATCTTTGTTTTCGCTTTTAGTATTATAAATGATTCACTTGGCATCCAAATAAAAAAAAATTTAAATTGGACATGTAAAGCAAAATTAAACAATGATTAAAAACAAATTTGAGTACTGATTGTGCTTTGACTTTAATATAATATAATATTTATGATTTTTTTTAAAACCAAAAAAAGAGGGCTTGCATGTGTAATCATTGCCCCATACCCTACAATATATTGCCACTTAAGGTTTTGGGTAAGCTCACAGTTACCACTGGTGCAAAGCAAAGTGTGCTACTAGTCAACCACATTACCCTGGTTTTTTCATATTAGGAAGCATGGGTCAAGCTTGGTTTGAAGTGATGGGTCTTTTTGAGTACTTCCTATCGCTACACCACACTCCCCGACGATGATTATTATTAGTTATTATTACAGAATTGTGAAGGCGGTACAAAATTAATTTTTGGTATTTACTATATGGAAAAAGAATAAGTTAATCCAATAGTTTGTGAGTAAACTCAAACTTCTTTGACAAAAAAATGAATTAAACTTGAATATGTATCTTAGCTTGATGGAGTTCTCAAACGTGCTCGTGTTCTAAAAAAAATTATATAAATCACTCCTAAACTTTTAATACTCAACTCAACTCATTTACACCCCCTCAAATGCACAAATTCATTAGTAAATTACTCAAATATACCTTAGTTTACTTCTGTTACTTCTCAATACTTTTATTCATTACGAATCCAAAGTCCTTAAAAAAATATATGGAACTGATATATATATATATATATATTAAGGTGTTAATTTTCAATTAGAGCATGTCTAAAAAAAAAGTTTATTGAAGCAATATCATTTTACATGGGCACAATACTCAAACAAATTTTATTATGTAACATTGTAGCAATCACAACAAGTTGTAATAGCAAATGCAAAAAAGTGATAACTTTTGTATTCTTAAATTATTGTTCTAATAAATACCACTTTTATGACAAATTACATTGTTTTCAAAATGATCCATATATTTTATGCTGATTAAAATTTTAGTGCTTTTAAATTTACAAGAATTAAATTGCATATTCAGATATTGACAAACATTTTGTTTAGGCCAATGTTAATACCACCCATCCCCCCCCCCCCCCCCAAAAAAAAAGATATTTTATAATCTTGGTTGGGTTTAAATATGTTGCCAAATCTGTGTAAGCGCATAGTGTAGATAGGCCCAATACATGAATCAGTCTTCTATCAAAAAACATTACATGAATCGGTAATGCAAAGAAATACCCGAGAAGGCCAGATCTAAAGAAGGTCCGCAAAGATACTAGAACGTTCATTTAAAAAATTAGAACAAACCCAAAAGTTCCTCAAGATAAACAGAGAAGACTAACAACAACCAGAAACTCCCAAGAAAATACTCGAAAATCCCCCACGAACCTATAAATTCACTACCACGTTGTTCTCTCTCAAACCAGTCAGAATTCACAAGTGTCATTGTAAGCACTCCCAACAAACAACCACTTCTTCAAAGGTTTTCTCTCTATTCTAGCTCTTAATTAAGATGTCGCTGATTCCAAGCTTCTTTGGTAGTTGCCAAACCAACATCTTGGACCCATTCTCACTTGAGATTTAGGACCCTTTTAAGGATTTCCCATTCCCATTTGAATCTCAGTCTTCAGGAGAAATTTCTACTGTGGTTAATACCCACATGGATTGGAAGGAGACCCCAAAAGCCCATTTGGTCAAAGCCAATCTTCCTGGGCTTAAGAAGGAGGAAGTAAAGGTCGAAGTTGAAGATGATAGAGTGCTCCAGATAAGCGAAGAGAGGAAAGTGGAGAAGGAAGAGAAGGAAGAGAAGAAAGAGAGGTAGCATAGCGTGGAGCGTAGCAGCGGCAAGTTCTTAAAGAGCTTTAGGCTTCCTGAAAATGCTAAGATGGTTCAGGTTAAGGCTGCAATGGAGAATGGTGTTCTCATTGTGACAATTCCTAAGGTGGAGGTGAAGAAGTCTGATGTCAAGTCCATTGAGATTTCTGGCTAAATTGTGATCTTGGTCCCTATATAGCATAGTAATTAACAAAAACATAGGCCTTAAATTCTGATTACATAAATAATTTTTAGTACTATGTTCGTTTTATTGTTTGATCATTTTCATGATGTGTCCCCAGGTATATGCTCTACAGGGAATATGTAAAAGCTTTGTACATGTTTTGAAAGTACAAAGAAATGCAAAAACATTGTGCTTAAAAGTTAAAATCGTTGTTTACTCTTACCAGTTTAAATTAGTTTCCCTTTTCTTCCTCAAATTGCCAACTGCCAACCAGATCTTTCTAAGTGCAAAGGGCATCAATGTATTGATCAGCAATCATAATGTAGCTTAGCATTTTATGCGCAAGGTTTAAGGGACTCTTCATCTATTAAACAAGAAAATTTTTGTGGATAATAACTTAATAAAAAGGTCTATTTGATTAGGACCGCAGGATTTGGGAGAAGTAGTATCTCCACATCAAAATTTCCAGACTTACAGTTTTCTTAGATCTTCACAGGCGTTAACTAGAGGCAACAAATTTTGTTCAAAGTACTCAAATGGAAATTTTATGTATGCTAACATATCAGATGTATGAATATATAATCATATGACGGGTGAAAAGTTTCAATTGTTATAGCTGTAAATCAACTTCTCTATTCTCTTTATGAAAAATTTGAACTCAGCTATTTATATATTTAAGGTTCTTCCTAATTGCTCTTTATGAACAATTTCAACTCAACTTCCTAATTGCTCTATTTCCTAAAGATTTTAAATTTTTTGTGGAAAAAAAGATATTAAATTATTTTGGGAAAAGGAAATAGAGCAATTTGGAAGAAACTTAAATATATTTCTCCTATAGCTTGACACAGAAGAGTAATATAGTCATGTGAAAGATGTGTGATACATGGGGCTAGTCATTGCTCACAACTTGCAAAAGCTATGTAAATAAAATAATAAAAAAATAAAAAATTTCCTCTTAAATCCACTTTATTCTCCTCCTCTCCTTTTCCTTTTTCCCTTTATCCAAACAAACCATTAATCTCCTAGATACAATAAAGGAAATATGTAGATTTCTTTTACTTTTTGGTTGAATCGCAATAGAACCAAGTTACTTTAATATTTTACTGGCTCAAAGTTAAGTGTTAGAATAAAATTGTGGGCTTTGAATTATTATAAAAATAAAAATAAAAGTTCAAAGAAATAACTTGACTGGGACAAAAAGTTCAAAATACTTCTAAAAAAATTCTACATGCATAAATATATTAAGAAAAACAAATTCAAAAAAAATAATGTGACCATGATTATGACACTCAACTTGAATGCATAATATTATATACAACTATGTCTACATGTATAAAAATATAATTATGGGTAAAATACATAAACTAACCTTGAGGTTGGGCTAATGTCAAGAAAGTTCAAAATTTTTCAATACTAACCAACTTGGTCCTTAAGCACAATTTGGTCCCTAACAGTGTTAAGGACAGTTACTCATTCATTCTCTGGCTTTTTTTTTTTTTTTTTTCTCTCTCTCTCTCTTCACTCTTCTCTAGTATCTCTTATTTCTCGTTTCTTCTTTCATTCTATCTCAGACCTAAAAACAAAACCCACCACACCCCCTATTGTATCTTTGGTGACAAAATAATTGGTTGCAACAACTTTTTGGGAATATTCGATTAAATTATTAGATTGAAATTAACATCTTCTCTCTTCTCTCTTTACCCCATTTCAAATCTCTCCTCTCTTAAACAACTACCATGCCCACTAAAACTCAGTCAAAGATGGAAAGAACCATAACCACCATGATCAGTGGTGAATCTTGGTTTCTCCACTACTGTGATTGAGGTTTAGCTTGAGGTATTTGCTTGGTTAATTTGGTTGCTGGGTTTGATTTGGTATTTTTCTATGGGTTTTTTTTTTTTTTTTTTTTTTTTTGTGGAAAGGGTAGTGCTGGTTTTTCTATTTTTGGGTCTTGTTGATGATGGGTTTGGGTTTAAGAGGGGTGGGTCTTGTTGAAATTTCTGGTATTTTTGTGGTGTGGATTTGTGAACCTTATGTGTTGTTGTTTAAGTGTTGTGTATTTTCTATGTATGTGAATAGTTGTTTATGGGTATGAATTCAAACTCAATCTCTCCTCTGCTTGGATATCATTTAGATACACAAATTATCTTCTCAATCTCCCTCTGCTTGGATACCATTTGAACTTGGTGGGTGTCCTTTCAAATCTACATCCGCTGGGTGGTTTGGGAGGCTATGAGTATGGGTCTATGGTAGTTTGGGTTTCGATTTATGGTTTTGGTTTGTGGTGTTGGGCTTTGTAACAATGGTGGTGAGGCGGTGGTTGTGATCTCAATGAGTAGATTTTTGGGTTGTGGTGGGTTTTGTTTTTTGGTTTGCGCAATAGAATGAAGGACAAGAAGTAAGAAATATGAGAGAAGAGAGAAGAGTGAGGAGAGAGAAAAGGGTGTCACTCCGTTTAGGACCAAATTGTGCTTAGGGACCAAATTTGGTTAGTTTTGAAAAGTCTTGGACTTTTTTAGAATTAGGCCAAATCTGGGGGTTAATTTATTTATTTTACCCATAATTATATATACTTGAGATTGAATTGTATAAGTTTATAATTAAATTTATAAGATACTAAACTATTGTATTTAAAATTTATTGATGATTTAAATAGTTCATCTTGTACTAAAAATTATATTTAGTACCAAGTTGGTAGATTTTTTTTTTTTTTTTTTTTTTTGAGAATTAGATTGGTAATCTAATTTTTATAACCATACAGTGAAAACTAGTCTTTCTAATTGTTTCAAATGATATATTATAGATTGACTCAAATGATATATTCGTAACTATAATTAAGTTATCAATTATTGGAATAAAATTGTAAGGTGGTAAAAAATTCTAATTGTTGTTCTTATTATATGCCGGAAAAAACAAATTAATTAAATAGCTTGTTGTAAACAAGCTTGAAATTCTTCAACAAGAAAATAAACCTAGTTTAAATATATATTATAGCTTGATGATGTGTCCAGATTTGCTTCGTGATTGAAATTAAATTAAATTAAGCAAACCTAAACTTTCAATATTCAGCGTGACTTATTTACAACCCAACTAATATGCACCGCAATTAATAATTATCTAATACATTACCTCACTGCAATTTTGCTATGATTTATTCTTTATTAATAGGTAATAGATCCTTAAAGAAAATTATGGAAATGATATAATTTTATGTGATGTCCTTTAAATATCATTCCAATTATGATTTTTTTTCCTCTCCCTTTCTTATTAGTTGCTCCTCGAAGATTTATTAAGAGCAATGTTGGGGACAATTTTTCAAATTTTTTTACACAATTTGTTAACATTAACATATCAAGTTTTCATTATAGATAACATCACATTCACATTAACTCATTGCCGACGTCACTTTTATAATATAAAAATCGTAATAATATATCATATCAATAATTGTGAAAATGTTTTGAAATTTTTTGTGTCTTTAATTTAAAGTTTTAATAAACATCATTTTTTTCTAAGAGCCTTGTAACTCTTTGGCATAGCATTCCTTATTGTTGTAACTATCAAATTATCCAATCAATAAATAACATGTTTACAATGAATTGGATTTATTTTCAAAATGTCCCCCCGTATATATTATGCTAATTTGAATTTTGATGCTTCAAAAAATTTACTAGAATTAATTTGATTTTTTCATGACTGGCTGACATAATCATATATTCACACACACTTTTTTTTTTCTTTTTCTTTTTAATTATATTCACACACATTATGTGCACTTGAATGTTAATACACACGTGAAGAGTCTTATGTCAGTGATATTTTTTTCTCTCCTTTAGAAACAAAATTAGAATTCAAATATCTTCGACCATAAAATCATAATAATACTAATAATAATTTAATACAAAGGATTTCTTTTTTGGTTAAATCTTGGTTGGGATGAAAATGTGTTGCCAAATTTGTGCTCATGCAATTGCGGATGGGCCTAATACACGAATCAGTGGCTGTGTGCAACACGAGATACCTAAGTGGGCCAAGTCCAAAGAAGGTTCACCAAGATGCTAGAAAGTTCGTTGAAAATAATCAGGAAACAGCCAGAAAATTCATTAAGTAGAGAGGAAAAAGACAAACAACAACCAACAGAAAATACCTGAAGAGAATCCCCCCACGAACCTATAAATTCGCTACCGCACTCATTCTTCCCAAACCAGTCAGAATTAGCAAGTGTCATTGTAAGCTTTTTCAACAAACAATCACTTCAAAGGTTTTCTTTGTACTATAGCTTTTTAATTAAGATGTCGCTGATTCCAAGCTTCTTTGGTAGCCACCGAAGCAACATATTGGACCCATTCTCCCTCGAGATTTGGGACCCATTTAAGGATTTCCCGTTCTCATCTGAACCTCAATTTGAAAGAGAAACTTCTGCCTTGGTTAACACCCGTGTGGATTGGAAGGAGACCCCAGAAGCCCATGTGTTCAAAGCTGATCTTCCTGGGCTCAACAAAGAGGAAGTGAAGGTTGAAGTTGAAGATGACAGAGTGCTCCAAATAAGTGGAGAGAGGAAAGCGAAGAAGGAAGAGAAGAAAGACACGTGGCATAGAGTGGAGCGTAGCAGTGGCAAGTTCTTAAGGAGATTTAGGCTTCCTGAGAATGCTAAGATGGATCAGATCAAGGCTGCAATGGAAAATGGTGTTCTCACTGTGATAGTCCCTAAGGTGGAGGCGAAGAAGCCTGATGTCAAGGCCATTGAGATTTCTGGCTAAATTGTGATTTTGGTCCCTCTGTACCGTAATAATTAGAATATACTATGGCCTTAAATTGTGATTGCAGATAATAAATTTAGTACATGTATATTTCTTTGATAATTGTCATGATTTTTCCCCAAGTATACGCTGTATGGGGAGTATGTAAAAGCTTGTAATGTTTTGAAAGTTCAAAGGAATGCAAAAACAGAGCGGTTAATATTGCTGCTTACATTTTCTCAACAAAATAATAATAATAGTAATAATAATAATAATAATAATAATAATAATATCATTATTATTATTATTATTATTATTATTGCTGCTTACATCCATATATTGTTTCATTGGAAAAGCTTATGCATTTTCTAATATTTGGTAGTATAATCAAAGAAAATTGTCTCTTAAATTAGCATGAAATTGAGGAATCTCAATCTTCTGTTTCACTTTTTTTGCTCTATTTTATATTCCACAAATAAAAATTTGTCACATGTTTACCTAATTAATTAAATACTACCATTAATTTACATTTCTAGCGATTCACATGGCATTATCAAATGATACAAGTCTTGGATAAGAATCTTCAACGCACTAAAACGCCCTTGTTGACGATCCTTTACTCTGACAGCATCTAAGGTTCCTTGAACAATGTGATATCTCACACCGGGTAAATCCTTAACCCTTCCCCCTCTTACTAAGACTACAGAATGTTCTTATAAATTATGGCCAATACTAAGTATATAAGTAGTGATTTCAAATCCAGAGGTTAAACGTACTCTGGCAACTTTAAGTAAGGCAGAGTTTTGTTTTTTAGGGGTAATGGTAGTATTTAATTAATTAGGTGGACATGTGACAAATTTTTATTTGTGGAGTATAGAGTGGAGCAGAAAAAGTGAGACAGAAGATTGAAATCGAGTTGGTTTTTTGCTAAAGTTATATTCCACAAATAAAAATTTGTCACATGTTCACCTAATTAATTAAATACTACTATTAATTAATAATAATGGTAGTATTTAATTAATTAGGTGAACATGTGGCAAATTTTTTGTAGGGACTGAATTTGAGTACTTCTGGTTTTGGATGAGTGTACCCAAACCTAACTAGCCCAATATAATGAATTTGTAGAGAGTGGACCAAAGAACTAGGCTTTAGTACATGGACAACGGCCAACATGGGCGCTCCTGGCAATCAAACAGAGATGAACTGAGGTTAAGAAAGTTTGTCCTCAGCGCAATCCGAGGAGCTTTTCTCTATTAATGAAAATGGTCCCTGGAATCTCTTTCTCTTTCCCCCCCCTAGTCTATGGGGGGTTTCTCCTATTATATAATCCTCCTTCATTGATCTCTGCCTTCCATTTGTTGATCATCTAAGTCTGTACCTGAGTACCTGTCCCATCAGCTACCTTTTCAAACCTCCTGTGAGCTGTAGCAACCAAGGCAGCACTGTTCAGAGGTCACATCCTTATTAATGCGGCCAGAATGTTAGCTATGGGCATTTAAGGTGAAGTTGACAGCTTCTCCTAGAATTACTCCTCCACCATGCTATTGTGATTGTCCCATTGTACTTCCCCTTTTCCTTGGGATGCCTTGGAAGGCTGCTCCTGATGGCGTACCGCCCTTCCCTCCTGTGATTTCAGCTGGTCGAGGACAAGAACCTCCTTGACAATGTCTCTTGACAACTTGGACCCTTTACTTTCATCCTCGGACAGTTCTACCTCTTCGGCGTGGGCCTTTGGGCCTAATACAAAGTGGGTCGGGGTTGCCAAATTCTTAGGCCCCACAATAGCCCTTCAAAACCCTGCTGTCCAACTCCTCAGGCGGGGAGGAGGGTTTTGATGTTCTCGGGTCTATGTCATGGCTTGTCAAGCCTTGTCCTCTATCAGTGCCAGAGTCTTTTCATCTGTCCAGGGCACGTTTCTTGTGCTTTGGTATATGGAGCGCGCCCCCATTAAATTCTGGCGGCTCTGTGTTCCCCCACGTTTAATGGTGTGATGATAATCAAACAGTGGGGATCTTTTTGATTTCATAGGCGGGAAAACCCACACGGTCATTCTTAACTGGGAGTATAAATAGTTACCTAAACCAATTTGCCTATTTACTTTTGCATTTAAGAGCACTTGCGCATATACTCCGAACTTGGTCAATTCTCCAAACGATCTTACATCTCTTTTCGGCATAAAAAGCCAGTCCAAAGAGCTTTTCCTCATTTCTATAAGTTTTCTTTTCCTTCTGACTCATATTTTCTCTTGTCTGAGTTTCTTTTCCTTTTATTCCTCTCCCTCTTTCGCTTTTCCCTAAGTCTTTTGGTCGCTCTTTAGGATGGGTAGGTTTAAGAAGTTGGTCGAATCTGAGGAGGCGATGGAAAAATTCATCGCTGATCATAAGGTACCTAGTAACGGGGGTCTGAGGTATTGTGAAGAAGGGGAATGACTTATTAGGAGGGAGGAGGGTGAAATAGTGGTTCCCATAATTGCTTTCCTTGAGGGCAGTATGAGAATCCCTATGGAGCCAGTGATGAGGGACTATTTTAGACATTTTAGACTAGCCCTTACCTAGTGCGCCATCAATGTGTTCAGGATCTTGGGTTGTGTGGATGCCTTAAATGAGAAGATGGGGCTGAGGTTAACCCACTATGATGTAAACTGGTGCTACAACCTCCAGCACTTAAAGGGTAAGTCCTATTACATGAAGACGAGGGAAGATAAGGTCCGACTTATCCAATACCTCCCTGAGTCGAGTAAAGGGTTGAATAAGGATTTTCTCATCCTGTCCGGGGAGTGGCATGACGGCCTCCTTTGTCCGACAGTGGAGGGGACACCAGGTGGGGCATTTAGAATAGGAGGGGGCATGACCTTTTGCGTTATCGCCATCTACATTGCTTGGTTGCTAATATGAAAATGCCTTCTTTTTTGTAGATCCACACTCTTTTGAATGACACTTCCATTTGGTTAACAAGGCAGACTTGGAAACTGTACTCAGGGCGAAGATCTTCGTAAACGAAACAGATAATCAAGTTAGGGCCGCCCACAAGATCCTTGGCTACGATCCGATTCAAAAATCGTTATCGACGCCAAATTGTGTGATAAGAGCCAGAGATCCTCGGCTACAGAGGATCACCATAGTAGAGCAAGGGTTCTTGCTTCCTAAAGGGTCTCCTATTCCAAAAGGCATTTTATTGGTAGATCCTTTTACTTCTAGCTGTAGAGGCCGAGGGAGAAAGGCTAGAAGAAGAAGAAGAAGTTGCTGATTTAGGTCCATCCGAGGACGAATTTGGTACGTTCGACCAAGTTCATCTGTCCGAGGATCCTTCAAGTGACTTAGGTGACCCTCATCTGACTGAAGCAGACCTTTTATCGACAGAAACTTCTCCTCGGGCCGAAATGGGTTTCAAGAGGCAACCTCAAACCAGCCTGCTAGATTTGATTGAGGGCCAGCCAAGGAAGGATGTGCCAAGGAAGTCTCAATCTAAGTTTCCTCCTCCTTCACCACCCAAGTCTCAGCCTACTCAGACCAGGTCTTCTGCCCGATTTAAGCCTCCACCTCCTCCCCATCAACCAAGTTTACCACCGAGGCCTGAGCCCTCCGACCCCAAACAAAAAAAGGATAAGGGCAAATGGCCCATGGGGGCTGATAGATCTCACTCCTCCTAGGAAGAGGATGAGGCTTGGAGACCTTTAAAGCAGCCAAAAACTGGGCATTAGGGGCAGGGCAAAGAAGTTGATACTCGGCCAGAGCCCTAAGCTTGGCTCCCTGCGCCGATACTTCACGAGGCTCCTCTGATGGACAGCGCCTCCCTCAAGGACTTCCAAGGAGGCGAGGGCACTTATGTGGCCGACACGTTGGAAAGGTCCTTGTTACTGCCAAATGACATGGCCGAGTTGAGGAGCTTGAGGAGGCACGAGGTCTACCTCAACTATAAGAGGTACCTGGGCATGGTAAGGCCTCTACCTTCTACCTTAGTTGATTTTGTTACTAGCTTTTGTCTTACTTTGTGTCTGTTTTCCTTGTCGAGCCATTCAAGCCACCTACAGGTTGGAGGATGTGGCCAATCATCAAAGCAGAGCCCTAGAGATGGAGCGAGATAGGCGCGTGGCCTCTGTTGAAGCCCTTAACGACTCTGATATTGCCCTTAAGAAGGCAAAAGAGGACCTCAAGGAGATGGAGAGGGCTAAGGATAGCACTTAGTCGGGCTTGGTAGGCTCCCAAAAGCAGGCCGAGGACCAAGCAAAGCGCGTACATAATGCCCAGGTTCAGCTTACCACTACTAAGGAACAGATAGCTAATCTGAAGAAGAAGCTAGAAGAGGCAGAGAGGGAAAATGGCGCATTGGAGACGACAAGGGGTGAAGCGGTGAAAAGCCGTGAGGAGGCAGAGAGGGCCAAGGCCGAGGCTCATAGCTCGAGGAGGAGGCTTATGCCTTGGGGGTGGCCAAAACCCAAGTAACCCTCAAAGCTCAAGTCCTTGGGGTATGCAGGCTCTACTGTTCTCAAGTTTGGAATAAGACCCTCAAACAAGCTAGAGTTGAGGCCTCATCTGACCTGTGAAAGGTGAAGAATGTGTACTACCCACCGGCCATCCGTGAGGCTGCTCCACCTAATTTCAAGGCTGAGGTGGTCTCTGAGGAAGTTGGTACTACTCCAAGTGAAGCTGCTTTGACTACTGCCACTTCTGATGAGCTTACCAGGGAAGCCGAGCATCTTGGGTTAAATGAGACACACAAGGACCCTGACCAGGAGGCGCTTTAGGATGCTGCAAGGCCCTCTTCTGAAGCCCAGGCCCTTGATACCGAGGAAGCACCTCTTCTAGCTGATCCTTTACGGGTTACTCCCCCTCTTGAAGGCCCCAAGGATCCAGAGACCCTTTCTGCCCAGCTCCTTAAGGAAGGGCTAAAAACAAAGTCGAAGAAATAACCCCCCTTAGTTGCCACTAGTTGCATTTTTGCTTTGTGTGTGTGTGTGTGTGTGTTTTTTTTTTTTTTTTTTTTTTTTTTTTTTTTTTTTTTTTTTTAACATTGTAATGCAATCGCTACTATGTAATTTCTATGAACTTAATGAAGTGTGCATTCTATTTTCCCTTACTTACCCTGCTTATCTTTTTCCTTGCATAATCCTAACTCTATTTGTGCCTCGGCTGACTATGGCAGTAATTACAATAATCGTAAAGCTGTTGCACAAATGGAGACCTATCTTTCTTTTATTTTTGATTCAGAACCAGAACAAATCAAAGTCACTAGATCTTTTAATTCTTTAACGGACATTCAAACTTACGTAAAACAACCCCCCAGGTGTGGGATAAACAAAGACCATGTCTATGACACCCTAAAACGCTTTAAGTGACGCTCATGGGCTTGTGTTTGTTCACATCTTTGATGAAAGTAGTTAGTTTCCCCATAGGTTTGAGTTCGAGGACCATGCAAGACCTTGGTTTAGTCTAGTACTCAGATTCTTTTTGAAGTAGTTAGTTTTCCCATAGGTTTGAGTCCGTGGACCATGCAAGACCTTGGTTCTGTTTAACACTTAGGTTTTTGAAGTAACTAATTTCCCTATAGGTTTGAGTCCGAGTATCATGCAAGACCATGGTTCAGTCTAGTACTCAGATTCTTTTTGAAGTAGTTAGTTTCCCTATAGGTTTGAGTCCGTGGACCATGCAAGGTCTTGGTTCAGTCTAACACTTAGGTTTTTAAAGTAACCAGTTTTCCCATAGGTTTGAATCCGAGAACCATGCAAGACCTTGGTTCAGTCTAGTACTCAGATTCTTTTTGAAATAGTTAGTTTCCCCATAGGTTTGAGTCCGTGGACCATACAAAACCTTAGTTTAGTCTAACACTTAGGTTCTTGAAGTAACTAGTTTCCCTATAAGTTTGAGTCCGAGGACCATGCAAGACCTTGGTTCAGTCTAGTACTCAGATTCATTTTGAAGTAATTACTTTCCCCATAGGTTTGAGTCTATGGACCATGCAAGATCTTAGTTCAGTCTAACACTTAGGATCTTGAAGTAACTAGTTTCCCTATAGGTTTGAGTCCGAGGACTATGTAAGACCTTGGTTCAGTCTAGTATTTAGATTTTTTTTGAAGTAGTTAGTTTCCCCATAGGTTTGAGTCCGTGGACGATGCAAGACCTTAGTTCTGTCTAACACTTAAGTTTTTGAAGTAACTAGTTTCCTATAGGTTTGAGTCCGAGGACCATGCAAGACCTTGGTTCAGTTTAGTACTTGGATTCTTCTTGACTGCTTGGAGTGAGAGGACTTGTCTTCAACGTTGGAAAGCTTGCCCCTAGGGTGATAATGGTCTTGAGCTTGTTTTGTCGAGGAGGGATCCTTCTGCGAACTAGGCCTTTGGCCCAACACTGACCTGGACATGGGTGGCCTGGTCTTCCACCCCCGCGTGTACGATAGTAACTCCATTGCGCCACTTTTTCGCCACTTTTAATTATGAGGCGTTTTTTGGCTATTTGAGTTGCGTGCTTGACGTTTCAGTACGCGAGGCGTGCCTTCATTAATATCTTTGTGGATTAACATAGATCTAACAGCTGGTGGTTTCTTTGGAAATTGGGCAAGGTTAATGTCGCTGGTAATTCTCCCTTTGAATTTCGTGCGGATTAATTTCCACCAATCTTTGCCTTCTATATAAGGCGCTCTGGGGGAATCGTTCTCTCATATTTTACGAATCCTTGAGTTCAATAGGAACTTTAAATTCTCCACCTTCTAGGCATTTCTAAGGACCCTGCCAAGGCTGTGATCAAGGCTTAGGGAAATGGGATAGCCCTGGATAAGGGCAAAGGCAAGGAAGCCGAGCCCCCTTCAGGAACAGAGAATGCCGCTCCAACCCTAGACGACGCAGTGGAGGCAAAGGAAGCAGGGGCCAAAGACGTTCCTACCCTTCAACTAAGCGAGAAAAAAGACCCTCTTTCTTCAGCCGAGAGCCGAAGTAGGAGTAGATCGCATCAGACCTTCGGTGCGACAAAGTTTGGGTTTCACCTTGATGGAAGGGCATCTTGCAGTTAGGAGGAAGGTTGACGAGAAATATAACATTCTTCTCCAGTATGCAGATTTGCTTGCCCTTCAAGCTGGTAGTGATTTGTGTCCAGTTTACTTGCCGATGGAGGTTTGTAAGACTGCGGAACGGTTGATGCCCCAGTGTTGCCACCTCCAATGCTTAATTATCATGAAACTGGGAGAGAATCAAGGGAACACCTTGGGATGAGGCCATCAGGCGCTTCTGCTTCTTCTTCTTTCTCATCGCTGGTTCCACCCATACTGGCTCAATTACTGTTGGTAGCCTTAAAACAAGCCTGCCTCGGCCTCTCTTTGTGTAGTTAGCTTTAGAACAAGCCTGCTTAAGGTTTTGTTTTTATAGTTAGCTTTAGAACAAGCTTGCCTAAGCCGTTTGGTATATGATGTACTTTTCTTTTATTTAATAAAGAAATGGCTACACTTTTTACATACTTTACTTTCTGAATCCTTCGTTTCTCTGCAATGATTATTTCATGAGTGAGTGTGTTGTTGTTTTTCCCTTCAATGGGGCTTGGAGTTGGTGTTGTTGATGGTAACGAAAAATTTGTCACCCTAACTTTAATAAAACTGACGGTAGCATTCGGCCGCTAACTTTAAATGAGCTAACAACGTGGGAATAATTAGGAACATGACCATGTGCTCTATGTCACAGGCTGCGCGATCATCAATGAATGTTGCCAATGCGCATTGATTTTCCCGAAGCAGAAGGTCCGAGGACTCGGCTCGGTTAAGGTTCCATTTAACCGTAATAAAAGATTCTAGGACATCAATATATTCCTTCCCGGTCACCAGACCCCCGAGAACCAGCCCCTAGGACTATCCCTCATCTAGTAGTCCTTCCTACGCAGTTAGTACTTCGGAGTGTATACTTAAGCGGAGGTTGAGTTACGGCAACAACTGTGTGCACTCTCTTGGAAATAAAGAAGGAGCTTCCGTTTGGCATGCACCACTGCTAAAATAACCCTCTTCATGGACCCTTGCTGAAGGGAGCTCGGTTCTACCATGATTGACCATTGCACACATTAACGCACAAGTTCTCCCCATAGACGGCACCAATTGTAGAGACTGGATTTGAGCACTTCTGGTTTTGGATGAGTGGACCTAAACCCAACTAGCCCAATACAATGAATTTGTAGAGAGTGGGCCAAAGAACTAGGCTTCAGTACATGGACAACGGCTAACATGGGCGCTCCTAGTGATCAAACAGAAATGAACTGAGGTTAAGAAAGTTTGTTCTCGACGCAATCCGAAGAGCTTTTCTCTATTAATGAAAATGGTTCCCGGAATCTCTTTCTCTTCCCCCCCCCCTTTATGGGGGGTTTCTCCTATTATATAGTCCTCCTTCATTGATCTCTGCCTTCCACTTGTTGATCATCCAAGCCTGTACCTGAGTGCCTGTCCCATCAGCTACCTTTCCAAACCTCCTGTGAGCTGCAGCAACCAAGGCAGCACTGTTCAAAAGTCACATCCTCATTGATGCGGTCAAAATGTTAGCTGTGGGCATTTAAGGTGGAGTTGACAGCTTCTCCTGGAATTATTCCTCCACCATGCTATTGTGACTGTCCCATTGTACTTCCCATTTTCCTTGGGATGCCCTGGGAGGCTGCCTCTGATGGCGTACCACCCTTCCCTCCTGTGATTTCAACTAGTTGAGGACAGGAACCTCCTCGGCAATGTCTCTTGACAACTTAGACCTTTTACTTTCATCCTCAGACAGTTCTACCTCCTCAGCGTGGGCCTTTGGGCCTAATACGAAGTGGGCTGAGGTTGCCAAATTCTTAGGCCCCACATTTTTATTTGTGAAGTAAAGTAGAGCAGAAAAAGTGGGATAGAAAATTGAAATCAAGTTGGTTTTTTGCTAAAGTTGTTGAAAAATAATTCTATTTTACATAAAATTAAATTAAAAAAAAAAAAAAAACAGTTAAGGTTAATTTTTTAACTCATTTTAAGGTCCTTAACAAATATAAGAAAATGAGATAATTTTTGTAAAATTATTTATTTTCCAAAAAGTGTTAATGTCAAAACAAATACCATTTCCTCCTCAAATTGCCAACCAGATCTTTCTAGGAGCAAAGTTCATCAACGTTTTGATTAACCATCTAGATGTGGCTTAGCATTTTTATATGGAAGCCTGGAAGGTACTACTTACTAGAGACTATTCATCTATTAAAACAAGAAAAATTATATGGATAATACCTCAATAAACTTTTTTTTTTTTTTTGTGAAAATCCTACTGTGTGGCGAATCATTTATTACTAAAAATATATAAGCTTAACACAATGGCAAAAAGACAGAAAAAATAGTAATAACTTGGTTCCAGGCATCTAACATGATACCTATAATGATTGGCCCAGGAACACTACCACCTAACTACACCAACTATGCCCAAACCCCCTAAAAACTTTGAAATCTGATAGCCAGGACTCTGCCAACTGATCCTTATGTTACTCTAAATATCAATGGGAGTCTTAGGAAACCCGGGTAAAGCAAGGGGGTGGATAGGAGAGGAACCAAGAATTTTTGTTTAAGGGAGGCGAAGTTGTGATTCTAATTTTATTCCAGGCAAACCCCCCACTTACATACATATACAAAGCTTAATGTTATATTATTAGAGTAAGTTATAATTTATAAATATATTGCACATAAAATATAAAATTTTACGTATATATTTAGTAAATATTTTTAGGAAAATTTATTATCTTTTAAATTTTAATGAATATACAAAAGTTGTATTGTTTGATATTAGACATGAACAAAAACATTTAATAAAAAAATATTTAGCATCTTCTATCAAAATTATGCTCAATTAAGATTTTTAATAGAATAAAATTCATAAAAATAGCAAGCTCGCCCTTTGGGGGGTGTTTTAGAAATAGTTGTGGCCATTGGATTAAAGGTTTCTCTTTAAAATTAGGCACCAAAACCAATAACTTGGCTGCACATTGGGCGATTTGATAAGTCTAGCATGGTGTCTAGACTATAAATTCATTAATTTTAAAAATTGATCCCCAAGTTGTGGTTAATTGGCTAACCCCTCATGGTGTTTTGGCACTGGATATTGTTGAATTACTTTGTGATTGCAGGAACATGATGGCTTGAGACTGGACTGCTCGCCTAAGGCTCTTCTCTGAAGTAAATAGTTGCGCAGATGATCTAACAAAAATTGAAGAGGCCAAGAGAGCAACACAAAAAAATATGACATATGTTCACATTTTTTTTACCACACTGTTTTGTATTGGATTTGATGAATGCGGGTATCTCAAGAGAGTGTCTTGCGATTGTTCCTTTTGTATGATTTATATTTTATACATAAATTCATTAGACACTAAATTGTTATTTATAATTTAATGTTGAATTAAATAGTCCATTTTGTTGAAAATTTTTATATAGTACAAAGTTGGTAATTTAATTTTTATAAATACAAAAAAAAAAAGTCTTTCTAATTGATTCAAATTATATTTAACTATAATTAAGTTGTCAATTATTAGAATAAAATTGTGAAGTTGGTAAAACTTTTTGGTTGTGATGTTTGTTATATGTGGGGAAAGAATAAGTTAATCAAATAGCTCATGAACAAGTTTAAATTTGTTGAATAAGAAAATAATTTAAGTTTGAATATGTATTATAGCATGATGATGTACTCAACTTTGCTCGTGCTCAAAATAAAATTTACTTAACTAATTCTAAACTTTTAATATTTAATATTTAGTTCAACTTGTTTATAGCCCTACTAATATGCACCGCAATAAATAATTTACTAATATGATACCTTAGCATACTTCTGCTACTTCTCTTGTTTTATTCTTTGCTAATATAGAGTCCTTAAAGAAAATTATGGAATTGTTATTATTTTATGTGATATTCCATTACCAATTTCCATTCAAATTATGGTTTTTTCTTCTTCCTTAATAATTCGTTGGTCCTCAAATTTTACTAAACACAATTTTAGAAGACTTTTTACAATTTTTTACTAAATTTGTTGAGACATCAAGTTTTGAAATTGCAATATCAAATCCTATCAACAGTTGTGAAAAGGTTTTGAAATTTTCTATGTCCCTAAATTTATGATTTAAATAAAAACTTGATCTCTCTTAGAAAGAGAACTACAGTTTGAATTCCCATTTTGCTTGTTGTTGTTGCTTCTTTTTTTTTAATTTTTTTTTTTAGAAAGTTTTAACCTATGGTGTCTGTTCTTGATAATAACTTTTTATCATCAAACTAAGATACCAATTGATTTTTTGTGTAGGCGAAGATTGAACCCTAAATCTTTTATTCAACCATCAGAGACTTTATTAGTTGAGCTAATTGGAATCCACAAATAAACGAATACCACTTTTATGATGAATTGCATTTGTTTTCAAAATGACCCATATATTTTATAGTGATTTAAATTTTGATGCTTCTAAAAATGTACTCAAATTAATTTGATTTGTTCATTAGTGACATATTTAGAGAATTATACACAATGGGTCCGTTTGGATATAGCTTATTTTGTTGAAAACTGAAAACTGAAAATACTGTAGCAAAATAATTTTTAAATGTGTGAATAGTGTCGTGAGACTCATTTTTAATTAAAGTTTTGGTGAAAAAAGATGTTTGTGGGTCTCGTGAATAGTGCACGGGACCTACTGGCAAGTCTGTGTTCACGTGCTTCTGGTAAAAAAAGAAAAAAAGAAATGCAAATGCAAAACGCGCTGCTTTCATCTGAATCCAAACGCTGCTATTATGTGCACTAAAATGTTAATACACAAGTCATGAGTTTTAGCTAAATAATATTGTTTTCTCTCAACCAACAAGAGGCAAGGTATTGTATATTTTTCATTATGTGGCCAAAGTGTGACAATGAATGAGAGCTATCCCCAAGATGAGTATCTCTGTGTCACCTTCCAAAATCACTCGATCAAAACCTGTCTCTAGAGCCAATTCTAGAGCCCTCCTTGCTACCATAGCTTCCACTTCAATGGCTGTGAAATGGAGAGTAGTTTTTTTGCGAGAGAGAAACCATGACCTATCCCATATTGTTGTGAATAACCACACCCATACCAGTACTATATTTTGATTCAAATGGACCACCATCGAAGTTCACCTTGTATAGATTTCTGTCCGGAGATTTGCTAGCAGGTGGGTGGTCGTCACACTGGTGTTATGGTGAAGGAATTATAGAGGCTAAACTTGGCAACCTCTCCTTTGTTTGAGGCAGTAGTTGGTTGAGAGGAACTATAGCCTACAGGTTTTTTGAGTCGAAGATCGTTTCTTCAAGCCCATATCGCCCAGATTACAATCTATACTTGGTAAAAAAAAAAAAAAAAAAAAAAACAATGGGTTGTATTTGCTTATTTCGCAAACAAATCAAGTTCAAAAACTCACATTAAGAAGAAAAAATGAAAAAGAACAAGTCTATTTCAAAACCAATTTTAAACTTGACTATTATATGTCAAACTCAACTATAATAACGTGTTCATGAACAAATTATGTTAGTAATTTTATTTAATTAATGAGCTAATATAAAAAATACATTAATTTTACTTGTGTAACATACATATATTATCAGAACAAAATCGGTAGTGAGATTTTTTCATATTATATTAATTAAAAACACAAAGGTATATAGTGTATGTTTGGATAGTGCTGAAAAACACTTTTCAGCTACGTCTCATGTTTTTCAAAGGATTTCGTGCACAGTTCAAGGGACTTGTAAGTACTTTTTTCAGAAAAAAATAACTTCAAAATTGGGTCTCATGACATTATTCATACATTTAAAAATTATTTTGTTACAATATTTTTTGTTTTCAGTAATAAGCAATATCCAAATATGCCCATTATATAACACTTTTTTTTTAATTTTTTTGATCAGAATTTATTTTTAAATTAAATTAACGTTGGGTGCTTGGACACGTGTGTCAACTCACAAAAGCCTATATATACTGATCACCCGTACTCAGCCTTCCTCATATTTCATAAATTGGTTTTTTTTTTTTTTTTTTTTTCGTTTTGTTTTTTTTCTCTCTCCTCAGTGAAGATCCCTAACGGTAATATTTTCTTGTATGGATTTAAATTTTATTCGTTACCGATTACGACGATATCTTTCAATACGTCCATGATTGCTTTCAGAGATTCAGGTTTTCTGAGTTTCATGATCGTCTTGAATGATATGATTTTGTTTAATGCTTGCAAAATTAGGGTTTCTTTTTTCCCAATACCTGGCGATTTTCTAGGGTTTTTTCTTTAAAGAAATTGCAAAGGGATTTCCGACTTATATGGATTTATGTTGGCGATCTCTCTGTTTTTTCTCTTATTGCTTTTGAAGTATTAGTTTTATGTTGCAGAGAGGAGAGATCTTCTGTTGTTTTTCTACTTCTGCAATTTTCGAGTGCATGTCTCAATCCTAACATCTCTGTAGGAAGCAGTTTTTTTTTTTTTTTTTTTGGGGCTGGGTGAAGTTCGATATGGCAAGAAGCTCACTTTTCTCCTACAATTTTTTAGAATTATGGGGATAATAATGTTTTGCTTGTTTATTTTCTTTCTAATACTAGGGCCTGTGATTGTTTTTTCTTACAATAGGAGAATTGGGCATGAGCGAGTTAACAAGGAAAGCAAAGCAAAGGAAACAATTGCATCTTATTGGTATGGGGCAGGTAGATTAATGTAATTTTGTGATGACTTTTCTTTACCTTAGGTTGATTTGGTTTTGTTGCTTCTCAATGAAACATGCTTTTTAGTAGTGTTAATGTAATTTAAAGTTACCCTGAACTATGTAGTTGCGATTCTTTATTTATGTTAGTTGCACCATATCCAATTTGGTTTGCAACTTATTGTGTTTTTGCACGAAGCAGGAATTTTTAATTTTTTTTTTTTTTTTGGTTCTTTGTAGGTTAAGCAGTGGAGTCTGATTTGGCAATAGGTTTTCCTTTCCACCTTTTTCTTCCCCTGCTACATTGATAAGAGTGTGAGAGGTATATATTTCTTGTTTTACTTCTTTCTTATACTGGGGTCTGCGACTGCACTCCCTAGGAGGATTATAAATTCTAGTCTCACTGAGTGAGGGTTTAAAACTTCTATTGCAATTTTTGTTCCTTCTTCTTGATGTGTTATTTTATTTTTGGTCATTCTGTTTTTGCAATCTCAATAATGAATTCACAGGCTAATCTGGCAATGCCTCTTATTTGTGTGGGGCAATAATATAACTGCGTGTAACCTGAAAATATTTGGCAATAGAAGACCAGGGCTTTTAGAGTTAGAATAATTTATCTATTTAATTGTTGGTTTCCACTGAAATATTGTAGTTTTTTTACTAGTTGTCTTGCTTTCTTAGTGAATGACAAAAATATGTCTACAGGATTTAGTTTTAATATTTTTTGGTCCTTAAGTCTCTTGGAATCATAAGAACTATACAATTTTTGGCTTGTCTTAATTTTCTAATTCATGGAACTGTAACTGATTTTCTCAGGTTTGGTTTTTTGGACTGCTATAAATTCTGTCTCAGCTAATGAGGGTTTGAAATTTCCCTTGCAATTCTTGTTCCTCTGTTTTGTCTTGTTCAATTGGAATATGGTAATGCCTCTTATTGTTGTGGGACAGGTAAATGACAAAGTTGGAGTCTCATGGAAAGTGATGCCATTATGTTGTTGGATTGATTTTACTTAAGTACCATGTGTCGTATGAAATTGCCTTATAAAGACAAACATTATCCACAAATGGTGTAAGTTTGATTTAAGTGGTGGGAACTAATAATATCTCTGTTCCCATGGATAAATTTCTTACTTTGGTTTACAATTTATGCTCCTTTGCATTGAATGGTTCACTTACCCTATCAGTCTGATAAAGGATTAATTTGGTGTTCCTTTTGCTATTTTGAGACGCCTTTTAGGTTCTACTGTATTAATTAATAGTAATGTTTTTGGTCATTAGATCGTTAGAGTTGTATTTTGTTCATGTGAAAGATATTTCTTTTGTTTGAATTCTTTTGACATGTTTTATGCTACTATGTTGGTGTTCCTTCTTTCATGCTTTCTTTAATATTTCATTTTTTTTAATGCAGTATATGACTATATGTAATTATTCTAAAATTTTATGTCGTAGTTTTGCAAATGAATGGATCATGGACATTTGGTTTGAAAAATTGAGAATTCGTTGGACAGTATTTGTCTACATTTCAAAACTGTTTGTTGTCAAGAAAAATTTATACTCCTTGAAATGGGAACAGGTCTTGCACAGTTGCGTTTTGGTTAGCTTTAGTACTGATCAAGAGATTTTTTCCTTGCCCATTTATGTGTTACAGTATCTTTTGTTAGTGTTCTCTTTTTGTCTTTAACCTCATTTGTGGTTATGCTTTCTGAGGCACCATTATGTGCCATGTTCTATAAAGTTTGTGATTTTATTTTGTCGTATTTTTTCTTTCATTATACAATTGGATGATCTTTTATCTTATAGGGACACAACTCAGAAGTTTTATTGGGTGCTTGTCTATATTAGCCACCTTACTCTCTACCTTGCATGAATTATCTTTTGGTGCTTGGCAGCTTAAGGCTTGTTGTTGCTGTTGGCAGCCTAAGCGATGGAGTTTAGTTTGGTGATAAGCAATCTTTTCTTTCCCCCTTGTTTTCTTTATTCTCTCCTTCAATCATATGAATTATAAGGATATTTTCCCTAGTGTTTTCTAATATTGGGCAGTGTATGCTTTTTTTAGGATTTGGTTTCCTTGAAGATTATAAATTTCAGTCTCACTCAGCGAGGGTTTGAAGGTTTCATTGAAATTCTTGCCCCTTTATTCTGCTTTCTTGTTTTTCTATAGTCATTCTATTTTGGCAAGCTTATATCTAATTCGTATGTGGTAATGCCTTTTTATTAGTGTGGGTAGTTCCTGTGGTGATTTGCATGAGTTGGGCTTTGAATTTGCATCATATTGTTATTGGCAGCCAATATAAGATAAGATATGCATGCCTTAAAAATAACTGTTTTCTAAATACAAGAGAAGTTTAGGTCTATGCTTCTTTATATCTGCTGTATAGGCTAGTTGGTTGGGTTTCAAAGTTGCAGAGTTTTCTTTTGTATTGTTGGATCATGCTTTGGGATGGGAGGGTTTTTATGATTTTGTTACCCCTAAATTAATCTGTTTAATATGTGTAGGTATGGTATGTCTACTTTGATGTAGTTTGATGAGGACCTAAGGCAATAATCTCTCTTTATCAATTGATTTCACTATTCTCTTCATAATAGCTGAATGATAATGTTTCTGCTTGTGTGTTTTTTAAGTTGGTCGGCCTGCAGCTTCATTTTGTTAATTGAAGTCTTGCTATTTGTTGTCTATTTTATCATCGATGTCATTTTTGTCAGCCTGCAAGTGGAGGTCTATTATATCTTGCTATTTGTTTGTTGTTAGAATGATTGAATCTTGATGTGTCTACAGATGAGGAAATTGTGATTTACAATCTTGATGTTGGAAATGGTGATTTAGTTCACAACATAATGCATAGAAGTCTTGAATTTTTATATGAGGACCTAAGGTACTAATCTCATTTTATCAATTTATCTAATCATTCTCTCCTCAACATGTGAAGATTAATGTTTCTGCTTGAATGTTTCTTTAGTTTGTGCCAAACACTAGAGTTTCATTATGTCCTGCTATTTATTGCTAGTTCAAAGACTTTGATCATGTTGTGTCTACAGGAGGAAAAATTATGATTTACTTTTGCAGCAGGAGTGTGTAGAAGTCATTTGATTATCATTCTCTTTTGATTTCATGTTTTTTATCCTTGAACATGATCTTGTCCCCTTTTCAATTTATTTTATGGACTTTGTTTGTTTGCAGATTTTTTAAGGCATGTACATTGGATTGATGTACTTGGAATTAACTTGTGTCCATGAATTTTTATCATAACTATAATCTTGAATTGTTGCTGATTATTTTGTAGCCATCAAAAGTGAGTAGATAACGTTGAACCTAGTCCATTGTTAATCTCTGCTACAATCATAAGAATTATAGGGATAATTTTTTTCTTGTTTAATTTCATTTTAATACTTTGGCATGTCATTGCTTTTCTTAGGTGTTGGTTTTATAGAGGTTTTGGTACTTCCATTGCATTGCAGTATGGTAATGTGTCTTAATGGTGTCGGGCAGGTAGATTAACAGAGATTGTGTCCTACATATGGCTGTCTGTCATGGGAAAGTAATTCTGATTTTCCTTTATCCTGTAGTGATGGGCATTAGGAGTGCTTTGTGGAATATTTTTATCTCTCTGGATTTGCATTATATTTTGTAATCTTGAATTGTTGTTTGATTTGATTTTGTAGTCATTGAAAATGAGAAGATACTGTCAATATCCTGCCTACTCCATTGTTAGTACAAAGGTTTTACTATTTTGGACTCAAATTCACTAAACAACAATATTCTTCTTTATAAGCTGCCAATGATTGTTTTGTAAATTTGTGAGGGTGATGTTTGGTGTTATTGATAACAATATGTCTACTGGAGGGCAAAATTGTGACGTGGACTTTAATATACTTGAGCGGGAGCTTGTTCTGTGTTGACTGCAGCAATAAGCAAACTCTTCCCTTCTCTTGATCTTGATTTCTCCTTTTGCTTATGAGTCTTTTTAAAACACTGTTTGTCCAAACATGATACTATTCAGTATTTTTGTTCAATTTATTTTATAGATTTTGGGGCTTGGCTGTTTGTTGCAGCAAAATTGACTTCTCTAAATCAATCTGGTATCCTACTTGGGAAACAAAGTTTGTCAGGGACCTAAGGCATTGTGCTTTCTTTATCTCTGTATTTCATTATTCTTATCCTAAAATTAGATGATATAAGTATTGGATTAAGATATTTATGGGCGAGGAAAACAAATTGTTGGAGTAACATCACACTTTTCTTTGGTTTTCCCAATTAATTCATATTGCTACTTTTCTTATTATTGTGACCTAAAAGTTTTTTATATTGATTATTTTTGTTTATCATAACCTTTTTGCCACTGTGTTCTAGATTATACTTTGGATCTTTATTCTCCCGTAACTACTTGCCTGACTTTTTTCTTTCTTTAAATAATTTTTTCTAAGATTATAATGCTGGGTTTTTTATTTTATTTTAATTTTAATTTTTATTTAAATTTTTTTTTTCTAGCTTGGATTTTGTGCTTCCCAGGCTGCCCTATTAGGGCTTATTTTATTCTAGGGGTGCAGCATTTGCTTGCGGTGGACCTAAGTTTGATATGGTTTTTTTGCTTCTGAATGAAACATGCTTTTAAGTAATTTAATGTTGCCCTGAACTGTGTGGTTAGGACTCTCTATTTTCCAGTTTGCTCATGCGGGAAGTCAATGCCAATGCCACCAAGGGTGTGAGGTTCCTACAATTGTCTTCTTGTCTTGTTCCTATTGTTTTTTTTTTTTTTTTTTTTGGCTTTAAGGGGAACTGATCATCCACCATATCCAATTTGGTTTGCAACTTATTATGTTTATGCAGGAAGAAGGTTATATATATGTATTTTTTGGGTACTTTTCAGGTGAAGCAGTGGAGTTTGATTTGGCAGTAAGCTTTCCTTTCCTCCCTTTTTATTTTATTTTATTTTTTTTCCTGCTACAATGATAAGAGTTTGAAGGGTAGTTTTTTCTTATTTTAATTCTTTCTTCTAACACTTTGACTGGCTTTCTTAGGAGGATTATAATTCCAGTCTCACTGAGCGAGAGTTTTAAACTGATATTGCAATTCTTGTTCCTTATTCTTGATGGCTTATTTCATTTTTGGTCATTCTGCTTTTGCAACCTTAATAATGAATTCACAGGCTAATCCGGCAATGCCTTCTATTGGAATGGAGCAAGAATATCGCTATGTGTGACTTGAATATGGTTGTAGAGGGAAAACAATACAGGTTTTACTTTCTCTTCTCCTAGATTAGTTGGAATTTTTGGGAATTACATGGAATTAACATTGTATTTCTTAATTTGTGTCATATATTGAGAATATTAACTATGTTAGTAATTTTTATAGACTTTTATCTAAAATAAATTAATTATGTTTTTAATTTTTTTAATTAATGAGCTAAAGTAAAAAATACATTAATTTTACTAGTGTTATACATGTATATTATATTATCGGAACAAAATCCGTAGTGAGCATCTTTTATATTATATTAATTAAAAACACAAAATTATGGTATATAATTTAAACACTTTAAAATTTATTTATAATTAAATTTACGTTGGGTGCTTGGACATGTGTCAACTCACAAAAGCCTATATATACTGACCCGTACCCAACCCTCCTCATATTTCATAACTTTTTATATATTTATTTTTTTTCTCCGTAGTGAAGATCCCTAACGGTAATATTTTCTTCTATGCATTTAAATTTTATTCGTTACCGATTACAATGATATCTTTCAATATTTCTATGATTGTTTTCAGAGATTCAGATTTTCTGAGTTTCATGATCGTCTTGAATGATATGACTTTGTTTAATGCTTGCAAAATTAGGGTTTTTTTTTTTTTTTTTTCAGTACCTGGCGATTTTCTTGGGTTTTTTCTTTCAAAAAATTGCAAAGGGATTTCCGACTTATATGGATTTATGTTGGTGATCTCTCTGTTTTTCTCTTATTGATTTTGAAGTATAAATTTTATGTTGCACGGGGAGAGATGTTCTTTTGTTTTGCAACTTCTGCAATTCCGAGTGCATGTCTCAATCCTAACATATCTGTAGGAAGCAGATTTTTTTTTGGGCTGGGTGATGTTCGATTTGGCGAGAAGCTCACTTTTCTCCTACAATTTTTGAGAATTATGGGGATAATAATGTTTTGCTTGTTTATTTTCTTTCTAATACTAGGGCCTGTGATTGTTTTTTCTATAGGAGAATTGGGCATGAGCGAGTTAACAAAGGAAAGCAAAGCAAAGGAAACAAGTGCCTCTTATTGGTATGGGGGAGGTAGATTAATGTAATTTTGTGATTACTTTTCTTTACCTAAGGTTGATTTGGTTTTGTTGCTTCTCAATGAAACATGCTTTTTAGTAGTGTTAATGTAATTTAAAGTTACCCTGAACTATGTAGTTGCGATTCTTTATTTATGTTAGTAGCACCATATCCAATTTGGTTTGCAACTTATTGGAGTCTGATTTGGCAATAGGTTTTCCTTTCCTCCTTTTTCTTTCCCTGCTACACTGATAAGAGTGTGAAGGGTATATTTTTCTTGTTTTACTTCTTTCTTATACTTGGGTCTACGACTGCATTCCCTATGAGGATTATAAATTTTATTCTCATTGAGTGAGGGTTTAAAAATTCTATCGCAATTCTTGTTCCTTCTTCTTGATGTGTTATTTTATTTTTGGTCATTCTATGTTTGCAACCTCAACAATGAATTCATAGGCTAATCTGACTATGCCTCTTATTTGTGTGGGGCAATAATATAACTATAACTGTGTGTAACCTGAATATGGTTGTAGAGGGGGAAAAAAAAATTCAGGTTCTGCTTTCTCTTCTCCTAGCATTAGTTGGGACTTTTTGGGAATTACGCGGAATTAACATTATATTTCTGGATTTGTGTCATAGTTTGTGAACTTGGATTGTTTTGCTAATTTATATCCTTGTCACCAAATATTTGGCAATAGAGAAGACTAGGGATTTTAGAGTTTGAATAATTTATCTTTATAATTGTTGGATTCTATTGAAATATTGTAGTTTTTTAGTTAATTTTTTTGCGTATGTCTTCAAGAACTTTATTTTATTTTTGGTGCTTAGCAGCTTAAATGGCTAAGTTTGATTTAATGTGTTAGGGTTGGTTCTAGTTGTCATTTATTTTAGCATATTAATAAGGGTATTTTTGTAATCATGTTATAAACCTAATATAAACCATGTTATTATAACCCTAATATAAATATATGCTTGTGTTAGGGTTACTTCTAGTTTGATTTAATGTGCTTTCTGGAATTAACTTATCACCCTGGATTTTGTAGGCATTGAAAATGAGAAGATACTGTCAACATCTTGCCTAGTCCATTGTTAATCCGAAGGTTTTGCTATTTTGGACTCAAATTCACTGAACCAATATTCTTCCATATACGCTGCCAATGTTTGTTTTGTAAATTTGTGAGGGTGATGTTTGGTGTTACTGATAACAATCTAAAGGAGGGAAAATTTGTGATTTGGATTTTAACATACTTGAGCAGGAGTTTGTGCTGTGTTGACTGCAACACTAAGCAAACTCTTCCCTTCTCTTGATTTCTCTTTTTGCTTATGAGTCTTCTAATACACTGTTTGTCCAATATGATACTATTCAGTATTTTTTTTCAATTTTTTTTCTTCCTTTTTATAGATTTTGATGCTTGGCTGCTTTTTAAGGCGTTCGTTGCAGCAAAATTGACTTCTCTAAATCAATCCGGTATCCTACTTGGGAAACAAAGTTTGTTGGGGACCTAAGGCATTAAGCTCTCTTTATCTCTGTATTTCATTATTCTTATCCTAAAATTAGATGATATAAGTATTGGATTAAGATATTTATGGGCGAGGAAAACAAATTGTTGGAGTAACATCACACTTTTCTTTGGTTTTCCCAATTAATTCATATTGCTACTTTTCTTATTATTGTGACCTAAAAGTTTTTTATATTGATTATTGTTGTTTATCATAACCTTTTTGCCACTATGCTTTAGATTTTACTTTCGATCTTTATTCTCCTGTACCTACTTGCTTGACTTTTATCTTTCTTCAAATAATTTTTTCTATAATAATAATGTGGGTTTTTTATATTTTTTTTAAGCTGGAATTTTGTGCCTCTCAGGCTGCACTATTAAAGTTTATTTAATTCTAGGGGTGCTGCATTTGCTTGCCGTGGACCTAAGGTTGATTTGGTTTTTTTGCTTCTGAATGAAACATGCTTTTAAGTAGTATTATGTAATTTAATGTTGCCCTGAACTGTGTAGTTACGATTCTGTGTTTTCTAGTTTGCTCATGTGGGAAGTCAATGCCAATGCCACCACTAAGGTTCCTACAACTGTCTTCGTGTCTTGTTCCTGTTGATTTTTTTGACTTTAAGGGGAATTGATCATCCACCATATCCAATTTGGTTTGCGACTTATTGACTTTAAGGGGAACTGATATTGCAATTCTTGTTCCTTTTTCTTGATGGCTTATTTAATTTTTGGTCATTTGCAACCTTAATAATGAATTCACAGGCTAATCTGGCAGTGCCTTTTATTGGATTGGAGCAAGAATATAACTGTGTGACTTGAATATGGTTTTAGAGGGAAAACAATACAGGTTTTGCTTTCTATACTCCTAGATACTTTCTGGGAGTTACATGGAATTAACATTATATTTCTAGATTTGTGTCATAATTTGTGAACTTGGATTGTTGCTGATTGATATCGCTGTTATCAAATATTTGGCAATAGAAGACCAGGGCTTTTAGAGTTAGAATAATTTATCTATTTAATTGTTGGTTTCTACTGAAATATGGTTTTTTTATTAGTTGTTTTGCTTTCTTAGTGCATAACAAAAATATATTCCTCATATGTCTATAGGATTTATTTTTAATATTTTTTGGTCCTTGGTCTCTGCTATCATAAGAACTTTACAATTTTTGGCTTGTCTTAATTTTCTAATTCATGGACCTGTAACTGATTTTCTCAGGCTTTGGTTTTTTGGACTGCTATAAATTCAATCTCAGCTAGTGAGGGTTTGAAATTTCCCTTGCAATTCTTGTTCCCCTGTCTTGTCCTGTTCAATTTGAATATGGTAATGCCTCTTTTTGTTGTGGGACATGTAAATGACAAAGTTGGAGTCTCATGGAAAGTGATGCCATTATGTTGTTGGATTGATTTTACTTAGTACCATGTGTCTTATGAGATTGCCTTATAAAGACAAACATTATCCACAAATGGTGTAAGTTTGATTAAAGTGGTGGCAACTAATAATATCTCTGTTCCTTTGGATAAATTTCTTACTTTGGTTTACAATTTATGCTCCTTTGCATTGAATGGTTCACTTACCCTATCATTCTGATAAAGGATTAATTTGGTGTTCCTTTTTCTATTTTGAGAGGCCTTTTAGGTTCTACTGTATTAACTGATAGTAATGTTTTTGGTCATTAGATCCTTAGAGTTGTATTGTGTTCATGTGAAAGATATTTCTATTTTTTGAATTCATTTTATAGGTTTTATGCAACTATGTTGGTGTTCCTTCTTTCATGCTTTCTTTAATATTTCTTTTTTTTTTTAAATGCAGTATATGACTATATGTAATTATTCTAAAATATTATATCGTAGTTTTGCAAACAAATGGATCATGGACATTTGGTTGGAAAAATTGAGAATTTGTTAGAAAGTATGTCTACATTTCAAAACTGTTTGCTGTCAAGAAAAATTTCTATTCCTAAAATTTTGGTTTAGGAATGAACAACCTGGTTTTTGTTATTTTTTGTAGAATTCTTATATTTAGGCTTCATTATTTGGCTAAGCATGATGTGATAGTAGTTATGTTCTGATTCTTGTTGTCATGTACTTCATTGGTTATTTATGATTCTTGCAATCTGTTTTTATGAAAGTAGCACTTATCTTTCATTGATCCCTAGGTCCACTGATGGTTTTGGTGAAGTGGGAACAGGTCTTGCACTGTGGCGCTTTGGGTAGTTTTAGTACTGATCAAGAGATGTTTTCCTTGCCCATTTACGTGTTACTATATCTTTTGTTAGTGTTCTTTTTGTTGTCTTTAACCTCATATGTGGTTATGCTTTCTGAGGCACCATCATGTGCCATGTTCTATAAAGTTAGTGATTTTATTTTGTTGTATTTTTTCTTTCATTATACAATTGGATTATCTTTTATCTTATAGGGACACAGCTCAGAAGTTTTATTGGGTGCTTGTCTATATTAGCCACCTTACTCTCTACCTTGCATAAATGATCTTTTGGTGCTTGGCAGCTTAAGGCTTGTTTTTGCTGTTGGCAGCTTAAGTGATGGAGTTGAGTTTGGCGATAAGCAATCTTTTCTTTCCCCTTGTTTTTTTTATTCTCTCCTTCAATCATATGAATTATAAGGATATTTTCCCTATTGTTTTCTAATATTGGGCAATGTATGCTTTTTCTAGGATTTGGTTTCCTTGAAGATTATAAATTTTAGTCTCACTCAACGAGGGTTTGAAAGTTCCATTGAAATTCTTGTCCATTTGTCCCACTTTCTAATTCATATGTGGTAATGCCTTTTATTAGTGTGGGTAGTTCCTGTCGTGATTTGCATGAGGTCTGCATGCTTTAAAAATAACCGTTTTCTAAATACAAGATAAGTTTAGGTCTATGCTTCCTTGTATCTACTTTATAGGTTAGCTGGTGGGATTCGAAGTTGTGTAGTTTTCTTTTGTATTGTTGGATCATGCTCTAGGATGGGAGGGTTTTTATGATTTTGCTACCCCGAAATTAATCTGTTTAATATGTTTAGGTATGGTATGTCTACTTTGATGGAGTTTGATGAGGACCTAAGTCAATAATCTCTCTTTATCAATTGATTTCACTGTTCTTTTCATAATAGCTGAATGATAATGTTTCTGCTTGTATGTTTTTTTAGTTGGTCGGCCTGCAGCTTCAATTTGTTTATTGAAGTCTTGCTATTTGTTGTCTATTTTATCATTGATGTCATTTTTGTCAGCCTGCAATTGGAGGTCTATTATATCTTGCTATTTGTTTGTTGTCAAAATGATTGAATCTTGACGTGTCTACAGATGGGGAAATTGTGATTTACAATCTTGATGTTGGAAATGGTGATTTAGTTCACAACCGGATGCAAAGAAGTCTTGAATTTTTATATGAGGACCTAAGGTAATAATCTCTTTTTATCAATTTATCTCATCATTCTCTCCCCAATATGTGAAGATTAATGTTTCTGCTTGAAAGATTTGTTAGTTTGTGCCAAACACTGGAGTTTCATTATGTCCTGCTATTTATTGCTAGTTCAAAGACTTTGATCATGTTGTGTCTACAGGAGGAAAAATTATGATTTACTTTTGTAGTAGGAGTGTGTAGAAGTTGTTTGATTATCATTCTCTTTTGATTTCACGTTTTTTATCCTTGAACATGATCTTGTCTCTTTTTCAATTTATTTTATGGACTTTGTTTCTTTGCAGAGTTTTTAAGGCATGTACGTTGGATTGATGTACTTGGAATTTGCTTGTGTCCATGGATTTTAATCATAACTATAATCTTGAATTGTTGCTGATTATTTTGTAGCCATCAAAAGTGAGCAGATACTGTTGAACCTAGTCTGTTGTTAATCTCTGCTACAATCATAAGAATTATAGGGATAATTTTTTCTTGTTTAATTTCATTCTAATACATGGGCATGTAATTGCTTTTCTTAGATGTTAGTTTTATAGAGGTTTTGGTACTTCCATTGCATTTCAGTGTGGTAATGCGTCTTAATGGTGTCGGGCAAGTAGTTTAACAGAAATTGTGTCCTATACATATAGCTGTCGTTGGAAAGTAATTCTGATTTTTTCTTTATCCTGTAGTGATGGGCATGAGCTGTGTGCTTTCTGGAACTAACTTATCTCTCTGGATTTGCATCATAATTTGTAATCTTGAATTGTTGCTGAGTTGATTTTGTAGTAGTTGAAAATGAGAAGATACTGTCAACATCCTACCTAGTCCATTGTTA
The DNA here is from genome assembly GCA_023621385.1 of Quercus gilva. NCBI lineage: Eukaryota > Viridiplantae > Streptophyta > Magnoliopsida > Fagales > Fagaceae > Quercus > Quercus gilva. The sequence goes on along the minus strand of CM042473.1, from coordinate 34,166,029 downwards.
GCATGAAGGTTTTGGTATTTTGGACTCAAATTCACTAAACAACAATATTCTTCTTTATAAGCTGCCAATATTTGTTTTGTAAATTTGTGAGGGTGATGTTTGGTGTTATTGATAACAATATGTCTACAGGAGGGCAAGATTGTGACATGGAATTTAATGTACTTGAGCAGGAGTTTGTGCTATGTTGATTGCAACAATAAGCAGACTCTTCCCTTCTCTTCCCTTCTCTTGTTTGCTCCTTTTGCTTTTGAGTCTTTTAAAACTTTGTTTGCCCAAACATGATACCATTTAGTATTTTTGTTCAATTTACTTTATAGATTTTGGTGCTTGGCTGTTTGTTGCAGCAAAATTGACTTCTCTAAATCAATCCGGTATCCTACTTGGGAAACAACGTTTGTTGGGGACCTAAGGCATTATGCTCTCTTTATCTCTGTATTTCATTATTCTTATCCTAAACTTAGAAGATATAAGTATTGGATTAAGATATTTATGAGTGAGGAAAACAAATTGTTGGAGTGACAACACACTTTTCTTTGGTTTTTGCAATTAACTCATATTGCTACGTTTCCCATTATTGTGACTTAAAAGTTTTTTATATTGATTATTTTTGTTTATTGTAACCTTTTTGCCACTGTGTTTTAGATTATACTTTTGATCTTTATTCTCCTGTACCTACATGCCTGACTTTTTTCTTTCTTTAATCTTTTTTTCTAAAATTATTTTATTCTAGGTGTGCTGCATTTGCTTGCGGTGGATCTAAGTTTGATTTGGTTTATTTTCTTCTGAATGAAACATGCTTTTAAGTACTATTATGTAATTTAATGTTGCCCTGAACTGTGTGGTTAGGACTCTGTATTTTCTAGTTTGCTCATGCGGGAAGTCAATGCCAATGCCACCAAGGGTGTGAGGTTCCTACATCTGTCTTCTTGTCTTCTTCCTGTTGATTTTTTTGGCTTTAAGGGGAATTGATCATCTGCCATATACAATTTGGTTTGCGACTAATTGTGTTTATGCAGGAAGTAGGTGTTATTTATATATATATTTTGGTACTTTGCAGGTTAAGCAGTGGAATCTTATTTTGCAATATGCTTTTCTTTCCTCCCTTTTTATTTTATTTTATTTTATTTTGCTACAATGATAAGAGTTTGAATGATAGTTTTTAATGGTTTAATTTTTTCTAATACTTGGGTCTGTGACTGGCTTTCATAGGAGGATTATAAATCCAGCCTTATTGAGTGAGGGTTTTCAACTTTGATTGTAATTCCTGTTCCATTTTCTTGATGTCTTATTTAAATTTTTGGTCATTCTGCATTTAAAACCTCAAAAATGAATTCACAGGCTAATCCGGCAATGCCTCTTATTGGATTGGGGCAAGAATATAACTATGTGTAACCTGAATATGGTTGTAGAGGGAAAAAAATACAGGTTCTACTTTCTTTTCTCCTAGATTAGTTGGAATTTTTGGGAATTACATGGAATTAATATTATATTTCTTAATTTGTGTCGTATATTGTGAACTTGGATTTTTGCTGATTGATGTCACTATCATCAAATATTTGGCAATAGAGAAGACCAGGGTTTTCATAGTTAGAATAATTTAACTTTATAATTGTTGGTTTCTACTGAAATATTGTATTTTTTTTATTAGTTATTTTGCTTTCTTAGTGCATGACAAAAATCTATTCCTCATGTCTATAGGATTTTTTTTTTTTGGTCCTTAGTCTCTTGCAATCATAATAACTGTACAATTTTTCGCTGGTCTTAAGTTTCTAATTCATGGACCTATAACTGCTTTTCTCAGGCTTTGGTTTTTTGGATAAATTCTGTCTCACCTAGTGAGGGTTTGAAATTTCCCTTGCAATTCTTGTTCCTCTGTCTTGTCTTGTTCAATTTGAATATGGTAATGCCTCTTATTGTTGTGGGACAGGTAAAAATGACAAAGTTTGTGACCTTAAGATGGATGCCGAGGATAAATAATAAATATTTTTGCTTTATGTTGTCTTCATTTGCATGATTTGGGATTGCTAGTAATGACATAGATCTAACTTATGTCTCTAGGTTTGCATCATAGTTCTTTTGATAAAAGCTTGAAAGGTTTGCGTTATAGGTTATGATTACCAAGGAGCTAATTCGTTTAGAAAGGTTTGCATCATAGTTTGTAACCTTAGGTTGTTGCTAATTAATTTCCTAGTTGTAGAAAGTGAGTGGGTAGATACTGTCATTGCAGAATCAAGTCCATATCCAGGCTGAAGTTTTTGCCATTCTGGACTTATATTTGAGCTCTGAAGTTTTTGCCATGCTTCTGTATAAGTTGGTGATGTCTATTTTTTTGTTTTATGTGGAAAATGTTTAATTATTTTTATCTTGATCTGCCTACAGGATTGGAAACTGATTTGGGCTATATTGTACTTGAGCTGGCGAGTTTCTGTAGAAGTCTTCAATCTTTCTCAAACTTAAACTGTGTAGACTACAACAATAAGAAAACTCACACTGTCTTGATTTTTCATTTTGCTTACGAGTCCTTTAATATAATGTTCCCGCTAACTGTGATGCTATACTATTCCTTGTTCAATTTATTTGTAGGTTTTGGTCCTCGATAGCTCTTTTAAGGCATTTGTTTTGGTGAAGTTGGCTTTCCTCGATCGATTTGGTTCTTGCCTATAGGAGCACAATTCCATATTGTTGGCTGGCTGGTAATTTTGAATTTTAAAAATTAAATTAACATTGTAACTGGAGCTTGCATTATGTATATTTTAGGCTCCATTTGTTTGGTTTTAACTAATCCCAGCATTACTTGGCATTTTTGTCCTTGTTCCTTTTTCTAACTGCTGTCTACATGCACTTATTACAACTTTTAAGAACCTAAGATTGTTAATTTTGTCATTAGGCCATCATATAAGATAAAAGCAGCCAGCTTTAAAAATGGTTGTTTGAATGCCAGAAAAATACGAGGTTTACCTTCTATTCTTTATGCAACTTTCGCAATTGTAGGTGCATGTGAAAAAATATCATTGGGAATTTTTTTTTGGTGCTAGGCAGCTTAAGGCTTGTTGTTGCTGTTGGCAGCTTAAGTGATGGAGTTTAGTTTGGCGGTAAGCAATCTTTTCTCTTTCCCCTTGTTTTCTTTATTCTCTCCTTCAGTCATATGAATTATAAGGATATTTTCCCTATTGTTTTCTAATATTGGGCAATGTATGCATTTTTTAGGACTTGGTTTCCTTGAAAATTATAAATTTCGGTCTCACTCAATGAGGGTTTGAAAGTTCCATTGAAATTCTTGTCCAATTGTCCCACTTTCTTTTTTTTCTTTGCTCATTCTATTTAGGCAATCTTATATCTAATTCGTATGTGGTAATGCCTTTTATTAGTGTGGGTAGTTCCTGTGGTGATTTGCATGAGTTGGGCTTTGAATTTGCATCATAGTGTCATTGGCAGCCAATATAAGATAAGATTTGCATGCCTTAAAAATAACCATTTTCTAAATACTAGAGAAGTTTAGGTCTATGCTTCCTTGTATCTACTTTATAGGTTAGTTGGTTGGGTTTCAAAATTGCGTGGTTTTTTTTTGTATTGTTGGATCATGCTCTGGGATGGGAGGGTTTTTATGATTTTGTTACCCCTAAATTAGTCTGTTTAATATGTGTGGGTATGGTATGTCTACTTTGATGGAGTTTGATGAGGACCTAAGGCAATAATCTCTCTTTATCAATTGATTTCACTATTCTTTTCATAATAGCTGAATGATAATGTTTCTGCTTGTGTGTTTTTTTGGTTGGTCGGCCTGTAGCTTCATTTTGTTAATTGAAATCTTGCTATTTGTTGTCTATTTCATCATCGATATCATTTTTGTCAGCCTGCAACTGGAGGTTTATTATATCTTGCTATTTGTTTGTTGTCAGAATGATTGAATCTTGATGTGTCTACAGATGGGAAAATTGTGATTTACAATCTTGATGTTTCTACAGCTGGGGAAATGGTGATTTAGTTTACAATAGAGTGCATAGAAGTAATTTTTATGTGAGGATCTAAGGCAATAATCTCTTTTTATCAATTTATCTCAACATTCTTTCCCCATCATGTGAAGATTAATTTTTCTGCTTGAATGTTTCTTTAGTTTGTGCTAAACAGAGTTTCATTATGTCTTGCTATTTATTGCTAGTTCAAAGACTTTGATCATTACGTGTCTACAGGAGGAAAAATTATGATTTATTTTTGCAGCAAGAGTGTGTAGATGTCTTTTGATTATCATTCTCTTTTGATTTCATGCTTAACATTATCTTGTCCCTTGTTCAATTTATTTTATGGACTTTTTGTTTCTTTGCATATTTTTTAAGGCGTGTACCTTGGATCGATGTCCACTTTTCTAGATCAATTTGATCCTCTTTATTTGGAGCACAAAATATGTATATTTTCTCTTCCCTTACTATTGTCTGGCCGGTCATTTTGTGTTCCAAGTATTTAAAATTCAACTTGTAAATGAAAATTGCTGCTTGCATTGTGTGTATTTTAGATTGCATTTGTTTGGCTTTAATAAACTCCAGCACTGCTCAGCATGATTGTCCTGGTTTTTTTTTCTATTGCCATCAACTTGCACTCATGACAACTTTAGAACTTAAGATCATCTTTGTTGCACCTATTATGTCTATTGGAGCTTTGGTCTATATTGTGAAAAATAAATAATTAATTTTGACTCATTATTGGGCAATCATATAGGTTAAACATTTGCATTCTTTAAAATGGCTGCACTTTAAATTCCAGAACAGTACATGTTTATGCTTCCTTGTGTGTTCCGTATAGGTTTCAAAGTTATAACTTCTATGGATGTGGTTTGTATAGTTGGACTGTGTGGGGGTGATATTTTGGGGCTTATGGCTCTGTTGCCCAAATTCTTGTGTTTAAAAAATTTCATGCTGTATATCAACTTGGGTGGCAAAATTTGTTGGGGGACCTCAGGTAATAAGCTCTCTTTATGTCTTGATTTCATTATACTTTTTTTATAATTTGAAGTTTTAAGTATTGGAGTAAGATATGTATGAGTTAGAAAAACAATTTGTTGGACTGACATTGGGTTGAGAACAGGCTTCTATTGCCGCTGTGTTTTAGTTTTTGCTTTTGATCCTAATACTCCCTTAACTACTTGCTTGACCCTTCAGAGGTTTTTGGTTTTCTGTTATATATATATATATATATATATATTTAAGTATTAATAATGAAATTAATTGTTTTAATTTACATTTTTATTATTGGAGATTGGAGGCCTTGCTTGTCGGGATTGTTTGGAATTTAACATTTTTTTTGGAACATTTTAGTTAGTTGTCAAGTTTGCAAAGTTATTTAGCGAACTAGCATCTCGAGGCTTTGAAACTCGAGTTCAATGATGCAAAAAATCCACGTGGAACTTGAGTCTTAGTTGCTGCCATTCTCCACATTTGTGCTCTAGTTCCTGCCATTCTCTAGATCCTTCTTCTTCTTCTTCTTAGCTGATCCTTCTAGTTCTTCTGTTTTCCAGATCTTTCTCCTCCTCCTCCTTCTGCTGCTGCTTCTTCTTCTTCTATTCTCCGGTCTTCTTCTTCTTCTTCTTCTTCTTCGGATGTTCTTCTTCTTCTTCAAATCTCCTTGTTTGTTCTATAGAGCTTGAGTCTGAGAGACTCAAGTTCCACGTGGAGAAATTGTTCCATGTCAGCATTGGATTTGGAGTCTTAGAGGCTCTAGTTTTGTCACCAAACTTGAGTCTTAGAGACTTGAGATACTAGTTTATGAAATAGTTTCAAAAACTTTGACAACTAACGAAATTGTTAGAAAATTGATGTTGGATGCCAAAAAACCCCTTGCTTGTCTGTGTTGTGAATTTTTTTTTCCTTCTAAAATTGAAGTGATGATGCATTTGCAGTACTTTAACTAGTTCGATTTTTTTTTTGTTTCTTTTCGATGAAACATGCTTTTGAGTAGTCTTGCTCTTTATAATATTTTTTATTTTTTCCTTTAAAAATAAAATCTTATAATTTAAAGTTATCTTAAACTATGTAGCTGGAATTCTCTTTTTCAGTTTGCTCATGTAGGCCAGCTTTATGTAGCACTTGTACATTTGTTTTCTTGTCTTGTTTCTATTGGTGTTTTGGCTGCTTCACAGCTTAAGCAGCTGAGTTTGGAGATGAACTGACGCAGAACAACCAGAATAAAATTGAAATAACTGAAAAATAAAGAGATATGACCTAGGAGTCAGCACCTAGGCATTGCTTGGAGTCAGCACCAAGCGGGGAAACCACTAGGAGTCAGCACCTAGAGTAGACCTGGAGTCAGCATCAGACCAAAAGAAAGACCAAACGGCCATTGTTTTCATTCATCAAAATATCAACCCTCTCAAGGAGTACAATAGGTTGCTTATATAGGATTGCTAAACCCTAGTTCTAATTAGCTAGGAAACCCTAATTGCCTTATTACAAAAATAATCTTACTTCTAAATTAAGATACTAGAAGCCCAATAACTAAAAGCCCAATAAACTAATAGGACCTAAAACACAAAAATACAATGGACTTGCAAACATAAATAATACTAAGTAATAATCTTCTTGTGTCTCCCGCATCATTCTCCTCTGATTGGAGAAAACTCGACCTCGAGTTCTAAAGTGTTGAAGGATTAAGATGCGAACAAGTAACACTTGCTTCAAATCTAGAATCACCTTAGGGAGCACAAGGAAAAGCAAAACCTTGAATTCCACCACATCAAACTCATTTGGAATAACAAAATCAATGTGTGGAATCAGTATAATCTCGTCTTGAACCTTATGAACCATAGGAAGCACTGTAATTTTAACCTCTTCGACTTCACCAAGATGTAGATCTTCAAGAACTGTGGAGGGTTGATTAGAAACACATTCAACAACTTCAACTTTCACATCATGTGCACTCTCAAGATTGCTGCATTGTTTTTGAGTGTGTGCCATTATCTTTTCTAGTTGGGCATTAATCCTAATGATTATTTGCTCTCCCAATTTCCACGACATTGGTGAAACATTCTGATTTTCCTTTCTTACACTAGCAAAAAGTGAACTGAGAAGACCCAAGGAAATGTCTTCACTTTCATTTATGACCAGATTCATAATTGTTTCCATGGCTAAAAGTACAGCAGGTTGATAGTTGGACCTAATTATCTTTAGGAAACTTTGAAACATCTCAACAACCAATGCATCACACTCAAGATCCAGCATCACCAAGCATAACTTGACTTTTGCAATGGTATCAAGAATTGAAACCACCTTCTTATAAGAGCGAGTAGACATATGAGACATATTTTCAAATGCTGCCAAAATCAATTGAAATATTTCTTTCATTTGCTCATCCTTGTATGGGGCATCTGGTGCTGTTATCCTTGTAATCTCAATAAGGCAAGATAAAATTGAAACCTTCACATCTATTTCAGCATGTCGCAAAAGTTTATTAGTGATTAGTGCCTTCACTGAGGGTAAAAGTGCATCTCGCATTGATTTGGATGGTTCTTGCTCCACATATGCTAACAAATTTTCAACTTTATCAAGAAGAGTGAGGAGATCATCAATGGAGGAGGGAGGGTTAAGGAGTGTATTCCCAGCCTCCTTAATCTCCTTCTCAAATTCTCTATCAAAGGCAGTCATTTTCAGCTCAGACTTGGAGTCACAAAACACCGATATGGAAAATTTCCGAGAAGTTGAAGAACACTTGATGTGCACGGGTTGCTGTGATTATCTTGGAATAGGCTTCTAGGACTACTCTCAAATAGTTGCTGGGACTGGGCTGGTTGATAGGTTTGGAATTTTTTGTGGGCTGGGTCGTGTACTTTCTTTTTTTTTTTTAAGAAAACTGGTGTTGTAAAATGTGGACTTTTAACAAATGGGTCGGGCAAGGGCTTGAGTGACTGTGTACAAGGAGTTTGTTGTTTTGACTGGGTAGTTTAATGGGTTTCAATTTGGAAATGGTCTGGGTTATAAAGGTGGGTCGGACCAGATTGATTTTTTTTTTTTTTTTCCTAAGAATGGGTTTGGACAAAGCCAGTGGGTTACCTGATCGGATCGATGGAGACTGATGAGATTGTGGGCGGTGTGACAATGGGCAAAATTGAAACCATGGTAGCGTGGAACAGAGGTGATGGTGAGGATCGAAGCTGCTGGTGGTGAGTCGCTGCAACTGGGGCTTGGGGATGTGTATAGCGGTAGTCACGGCGGCAAGCGAGAAGCGATGGAGGTGGATCTCCGGCGCAAGGAAGACCAAAAATTGATGAACCAGGGTCAGCAGTGATAGAACTTCTCTGTCTTCGTGGTTGCAACTGGTTTGGTGATTTGAGTATGGGCTTAGGATCTATGGCCGTGGGGTTGGGGTCTTGGAGTGATTGGGATGTTTATGTCAAATTGTCAATGGTGGCGATACGGTGGTGGGGCTGGCAGAATTTTTTTTTTTTTTTTTTTTGGTGGGAATAAGCAACGGTGATTGAGATTTCTAATGGGTTGTGACGGTGGTTCAACAAATATCTTCTTTTTTTTTTTTTTTTTTTTTTTGGGTTCTGGATTCACTGCGAGGATGCTTCAAACGGATCGATGTTTGCTCTGATACCAAATATGATGCAGAACAACCAGAATAAAATTGAAATAACTGAAAAATAAAGAGATATGACCTAGGAGTCAGCACCTAGGCCTTGCTTGGAGTCAGCACCAAGCGGAGAAACCACTAGGAGTCAGCACCTAGAGTAGACCTGGAGTCAGCACCAGACCAAAAGAAAGACCAAACGGCCATTGTTTTCATTCATCAAAATATCAACCCCTTCAAGGAGTACAATAGGTTGCTTATATAGGATTGCTAAACCCTAGTTCTAATTGGCTAGGAAACCCTAATTTCCTTATTACAAAAATAACCTTACTTCTAAATTAAAATACTAAAAGCCCAATAACTAAAAGCCCAATAAACTAATAGGACCTAAAACATAAAAATACAATGGGCTTGCAAACATAAATAATACTAAGTAATAATCTTCTTGTGTCTCCCGTATCATGAACTCTCTTTTTCTTCCCTTTCATTTTTCTCTCCTTCAAGCATAAGAATTTTAAGGATACATTTTTGTTGTTTTAATTGTCTAACACATGGGTTTGTGACTGAATTTCCTAGGTTTCATTTTTGAGAAGGATTATAATTCCTAGTCTTGTGAAGTGAGGGTTTGAAATTTCTATTGTAATTCTTCTCCCTTTATCTTGTTGTCTTATTTTATTTTTGGTCATTATGTGTTGGCTACTCTAACCGCTTCTCCAAAGCTCACCACTGCCTTTTTTCTCTTCATATTTTTCATTGCGTCCCCAACAAGCGTACTTGCAATGTTCTTATTGCCAGGTTACTAGATTCTCGAACTGCATATACCACATTACATGTTGTATGTTCTCATTGTTCTTATTGCCAGGTTACTTGATTCTCGAACCCTATATACCACATTACATGTTATATGTTCTCATTGCGTGTACTTCTTGTGTGCAGGGTGATGTTCATATTTTTAATAAAGTCTTACTTATTCAAAAAAGAAAAAGAAAAGTTTATCTCCCAAAAAAGCATCTAGAAAATTTACTACTTCTACCGTAGTCTATGGAGTGTTTTTTTTGGGCCTATTACTATATATTGCCTGTTTATTATTCAGTTTCTCTTGCCTAATTTTAAAGTCTATGCAAAGTTTTCTGTAGTGGTATGGGTTCAGATTTTCGAGTTTTGGCTTTAAAATGTAGAAAGCAGGTAGAACAATATCATAGATTGTATAAAATATGTGGTTTCCATTCCAATATTTAGCTAAGTTGTGGTATGGCATATTTTTATCATCTTGATTCATTTTCTTATAAACTACTTTATCATCAGTCTGTTTCTTGTTAATCTACTGTCTTAGAGCTCGGTTTTGTTTGGTTTTGTTGAAATTTGCTTGTGTGTTTTACACCAGTTTAATTTGGTAGAAGTCTTGAAGGTGGTAAATGTTTGTTTGTCGAGGTTCAACAAATATGATTGTGTGGTGTGGAATATGATACTTCTTAATTTCTTCCCTTTTTGGTTTTATTTTCATGTTTGTGAGTTCTTGTGAGCTGTGTTATGAATTCCTTAAGGTGTTGTGGTGCACAATCAGCCAATGGAATTGAATATTGGATTTAAGCTAGGTTGGGATCTTCATCTGGTGCATAATTAAACAACATTTTGGATTGAATTTGGATGGATTTGGAAAATTAGGGATTTTTATATTGGTAGGTTACACATACCCCAAGCGGTTCCTCACCTTACACGTTCTTATTGCGGAAGGCGGTGCAATTTGAGTTAGAGCTTTCTGATTGTTTTTTTTTTTTTTTTTTTTTTTTTTTTTTTTTTTTTTTTTTCTACTAACTATATAAAAAACACAAAGACCCTTATCTACAGTTATCTTGTTTTAGTCAAGTTTTGGTTTGTGTTGAGCAGAACGGTTCTTTTGGAGAGAATAGAAAGAGTCACTATTTTAAACAACATTTTGGATTCAATTGGATGGATTTGGAACATTAGGGATTTTTATATTGGTAGGTTACACATACCCCAAGCGGTTCCTCACCTTACATGTTGCTCTTATTGGGGAAGGCGGTGCAATTTGAGTTACAGCTTTCTGATTTTTTTTTTCTTTTCTTTTCTACTAACTATATAAAAAACACAAAGCCCCTTATCTACAGTTGTCTTGTTTTAGTCAAGTTTTGGTTTATGTTGAGCAAAACGGTTCTTTTGGAGAGAATAGAAAGAGTCACCATTTTAGTCAAAGTAGAATTCAAGTCAAAACGAAATTCACCGTTAAATCCATAGTTCAGAGACACTATGAGACAAAGAGAGAGAGGGAGAGGATACAGAGTTGGTGAGTCAAAGATATAAAAAGATGGAAAACAGAGAGTTAGGTGGTTTTCCATTTCACTTGCTCAGTCTTTTTTTCTTTTTTTTGGATAGGGGTTGTGTGTGGGTTTGTCATAGAATAAGAGAGAGAGAGAAGGAGATTAGAGTATCTTTGGTTTGATTTTTTGGCTCACTCACAAACCAGGTAATATTTCTCTCTCTCTCTCTAAATTTCCATTTCCATTTATATTTTGATTGACCTCTTACCAAAATATCTGCTTCTTTTCTTTCTGTAGTGGCTTTAGTGGTTGGAAAGGGTGAATTCCCCATCATTCCATCTGCCATGTTTAGGCATTCACCCCAATTCTTCTTCAATTTTATACTCTGTTGGGTTGCTAGTGGAGTTTGTAAATTAAAATGTAAAAAAGGCAAAGCATTATTTGAAATCATCTCACACTATTAGTGTTTGTTCTAAATGATTGTATTTGAGATTGTGCGTGTGCTTTAAACAAGAAATTTTAAAGGGAAAGCATTATTTGATATCATCTCAATCTGTTTGTTCTTGCTATGAGTTTTAAACAAGAAATTTTATTCTTTTTTGGATAATTTTTGGACCACAATATCACTGATCTATGGGTCTTTGACAAATTCCATGAACTTGGGGAGAGTAATACACTGTTAGGAATAACATAGGAAGGAACAAGAAAGTTTTATTTTTTATTTTTTGATAATTGCTGGACTACGTTATCACTGATCTATGGGACTTAGACAAGTTTCATGAACCCAGGAAGAGTAACACCCTATTAGGAGTACGGTAGAAAATGGCATGCAGAGTAGCAACCATTTTTACAAGAGAGTGAATTTATAAATTATTGTTTCCTTGCCGGAATAGAAGCTTCGCAGTTTGCTCAGACCATGTTGACTCCTTCTGGGAATGTTCAAAAATACATTGAAAAACTTTAGGTATGTTTCTTCCTAAGAAATTTTTAAGGGCATTTCTACAACAAATTATCTGGTTTTTCATTAGAATGAAGAGAAGTTTGTTATTTCTGTAGGACTTTATGGCTCTGCTTGGATATGAAGAGCTGAATAAAGTCCCAATGTTTCATTTGCTTAGCTTGGAGTACTGGCAGATAGTTGCTGAAGCTTTGTATTGGCAATTCTTGGTGATAATATATATATATATATATATATACACTTGCCGAATAGAAAAATTAAAAGATAATAATATATACATGTTTATTGAGATTCCTTGAACTGTGAAGCCGAAGCTCTCTATCTTTCCAAAGACCACCAATCACATAGTTGACAGGTAAGTCTTTGTAATCTTTTGTTGGTCATTTTCACTTTGGTTCATTCCTTTAATTCAGTATTGTTCTCTCAAACAACTTATTCTGATTGGTTTGTCCTGCTTATTCATAGAAAAAAAAAATTGTTATAGGGTCCGATCTTTGAGGTCTGAGAACATGAAAGCGAATGTCTATAGGGTTCTAGAAAATGCCCTATCATGGAAATTTTTTGATTTTGTTTGTCAAGGTTCAACAAAAACAATTGTGTGGTGTGGAGTATGATGCTGCATAAATTCTCCCCTTTTTGTTTTGATTTGCTCAGGTTAAGAAGTACTGTAAGATGGAGAGTCTTGAAGTGATGTTGCACAAGCTGGTAATGCAGAGCAAGATTAATGAAACCTAGGATGTTATGAAGTGCAAAGCCAGTGGGATTGACAAAAGCAAGGTACGTTATTGTCCTAATTATCTTCCTTCTATTAATTTGCTGCATTGATTTGATCCATCCTTTATAAGATTCTTGTACATATTCTGCAGATTGAAAAGGGAGGAGGTGGGCTCTGGAAGGATTGCCAGTAACTTTAGTGACATGAGAATATCTGGAGGTGGTGGGGGGTGGTTTTGGAAGTGGTTCTGGGTTTGGATTGAACACTGGTATTGAATCCTTTTCCATCAAGTCTAAAGGTTTGTGCTTATTTGTCTGCATTAATTTTACAAAAATGCCCCATTTTTTTATCAATTGTGGATGATGTTGATGTGTGGTACATGCTTAAGTTTGTTTGAGTCATCTGTCAGTATATGTTGTAAACAAGTAGTTCATACTTTGTTCATCTAAAATGTTAGTTATGCATTAACTTCTTGAAGCAAGGATTATCATCCAAATACATTTTTTCACTGTTATTTTAAGATTTCCATGGGCTGCTCTTTGTGATCTTAGGTCTACCTTTTCTGGAATCTTTTTTATTATTATTATTTTTAGTTTGATTGCATATTTATGAGTTTAATGAGAACACTTCTGACAATGTCTGTCCACCTTCATCAGCAATTGCTCCTCCAAAAGGTCTTGGCATGCAGCTTGGTAAAACATTTTACATTTGACAAAGCTTACTTGTTTTTTAAAAAAACCACTAACAGAAGATACTCTGTTGGTCCTACTTTATGAGATTTTGAAAACTGTGAATTACATTTGTAATAAGTCTGATGTTGATGCCTACTTTATTTTTTTGCATGATCAATATTATTTGCATTGATTATTGTGTGCACTATTGCATTTTTTGATATGAAATTATTGTTCATTTTTAGGCAAAGGGTTTTATGTCTCAGTTTCAAAAATTTTTTGCCATTCCTATTTTGGCAATTTGAGTTAGAGCTTTCTGATTTTTTTTTTCTTTCTAAAAACTATAGAAAAAGCACAGAGACCCTTATCTACAGTTGTCTTGTTTTAGTCAAGTTTTGTTTTGTGTTGAGCAAAATGGTTATTTTGGATAGATTAGCAAGAGTCACCATTTTTGTCAAAGTAGAATTCAAGTCAAAACAAAATTCACCGTTAACTCCAGATTGTGAGAGAGAGAGAGGACACAGAGTTGGTGAGTCAAAGAGATCAAAAAGATGGTAACAGAGAGTAGGTGGTTTTCCATTTCACCTGCTGCGGTATGTTTTTTCTTTGGATAGGGGTTGTGTCGGTTTGTCGTAGAATGTGTGTGTGAGAGAGAGAGAGAGATGCAGATTAGAGTATTTTTGGTTTAATTTTTTGGCTCACCCACAAACCAGGTAATCTCTCTCTCTCTCTCTAAAAAAAAAAAAAAAAAAAACCGAGAAGACAAACAATAACCAGAACTCTCGAGAAAATACATGAAGAATCCCCTAGAAACATATAAAATCGCTAGCACGTTGTTTCCTTTCAAACCAGTTAGAATTTTGAAGTGTCATTTGTAGGCATTCCTAACAAACAAACAACTACTTCTAAATTTTTCTCTGAACTGTCTCTCTTAACTAAGATGTCGCTGATTCCAAGCTTCTTTGGTAGCTGCCGAAGTAACATCTTGGACCCATTCTCGCTCGAGATTTGGGACCTATTTAAGGATTTCCCATTCTCATCTGAACCTCAGTTTGCAAGAGAAACTTCTGCTTTGGTTAACACCCGCGTAGATTGGAAGGAGACCCCAGAAGCCCATGTGTTCAAGGCAGATCTTCCTGGGCTCAACAAAGAGGAAGTGAAGGTTGAAGTTGAAGATGACAAAGTGCTCCAAATAAGCGGAGAGAGGAAAGTGGAGAAGGAAGAGAAGAAAGACACGTGGCACAGAGTGGAGCGTAGCAGCGGCAAGTTCTTGAGGAGGTTTAGGCTTCCTGAGAATGCAAAGATGGATCAGATTAAGGCTGCAATGGAGAATGGTGTTCTCACTGTAACGGTCCCTAAGGTGAAGGCGAAAAAGCTTGATGTCAAGGCCATTGAGATTTCTGGCTAATTGTGATCTGCCGTAATAATTAATATAAACAAAGGCCTTAAATTCTGAGTGCAGAAAATAAATTTGGCCATTGCTTTGAGAAGGTTTTTAGTACATGTATGTTAAGTTTTATGTTGTGTACCTGAGTATACACTGACCAGGACTATGTAAAAGCTGTGGTTTGTTTTGAAAGTTTTTAAAGAATGCATAAACAGAATGCATAAACAGATCATGTGTCCATCATCTAATTGAGCAACAGATTTCTAGTGGCTTCTAACAAATTTCAGATCTTTCTAAGAGCAAAGCGAATTAGCGTTCTGTACTTCTGATTCGCATTCATATTTCTCGAGACTCCCTAGGCATTACCTAACTTAAGGGAACAAATTATTGTTCCCAGTGAAAGAAACTGAAATTTTCTGGATGCCAACATTTCAATTGTATGACCCATTTGTTGGTGGATGTATCTCTGTAAGATGTTGAATTGTAAATGAAACGATTGGTTGATACAATCTATGCTCAGTCTGATAGAAAAATTGGGTTGTATACTAGTATTTGTTTATTTAAAGTTCAAAAACTCACATTAAGAAGAAAAAAAAAAAAAAAAAAAAAAAGTCAATTTCAAAACCAATTTTAAACTTGAGTAGTAAATGTATCAAACTTAAATATAATAATAATGTGTTAACGAACAAACTCTTAAGTATAGACTCCATGTGTATGTATAATATTACAAGCAAATTACAATTTACATGTATTTATTTGTGGTTTAGTTGAAATTTAAGTTGCTTATTTGTAATTTAAAATTTGACATTTTCCTCACTAAGGTTAGTTCAGTTAGATTTCTATAACCTACATCTGTTAAAAATAGAGCTAATTATATAATTTTGCTCAATTTTTATGTCTCTCTCCCCAAAAACACAAAAAACATAAAAATACAAGATTAAATAAGATCAAAAACTATCCATCAGACAACTTGCATTATAGAATTTCAAACCATAGATAAGTAACTAAATTTTAATTAAACCTTAGCTGGGTTAAGTGTCAAGTTTTAAACCACAATCGGGTAAATTGTAATTTGCCATAATATTAAATATTCATAAGTATATATTAATAAACAAATAATTGTATAAAATTCAAGATTAGATTGTAAAAGTTTCTAAAGATTGAGTTCTCATTCTCATTTCCTTTCTTTAGATTGAACAAAGGAACTCTTGAATATTTTGGTGATCTCAAATGTGTCGATATCAATAGTATCTAACTTATTACTTTGATAAATCATTTCTTTGACTAACACTATGTAAACACTTGCTCAAAACCTTGCTTATCCGATTTTATTGTTAAAGACAAATTTTTTTTGGGGGAAGAATTCACCATATGATAAATCTAATCCAAGCATAATATCAAGAAAAATAGATACAAACTTTTGGCTGCTATTTAGTATCATCAATAGTTCTGAAAATATATCTAATTTATTGATAAAATATAAATTGTTTATTTAGTAGTAAAAATTATTTATACACACATGTTTTTTTTTTATTAATAATAATCATACAACAAGTAATAGAGCAAGAATTCAAATCCGGATTCTCATAAGGGAGACAGGCAATTCTACTGAGTCACAAAACTCTTGGCTATATAATTTTTAATAGTAAAGAGTTAGTGAATCTAATTACAATAAGTTTACAAAAGAAAAATAATAGTTTATCTAGTTGATTCTAATAATATAATTTCTATTATACTTAAATTATTAATGTTAGCATAAATCTGTGGAGGCAAAAAAAAAAAAAAAAAAAAAAAAATCTTGTTGTTTACTATATGTGGGGGAAAAATAAATCAAATAGCTTATGAATAAGTTTGAACTTATTCAACAAGAAAATGAACCAGACTTTTATATGAGTTATAGCCTAATTATGTGCTCAAGCTCACTCATGGTAAAAAAAAAATATATTAAATAAAGCCATCATAAAATTTTAATATTCAATCATTTCATTTACAATCCATAATATACTCATACAATCCCATGGTGCTTCTCATTGCTTTTTTCTTAACTAATATAGAGTCCCTAAAGAAAATTATGGAAATGGTATGTACTTTTACATTACCTTTCTAATTATGGTTTTTTCCTTCTTAATTGATTATTAATAAGAGTAGTATTAATAAAAAATAGAAAACTACTAAAATTACTACAAATTTTAATACAAATTGATTATTGATGTGGTTGGGGTGTACACAGTTTGATGCAACCAGTTTTAGGCCATACCATAGGGATCGGATTTCTAACATTCATATCATTGCCACACCTTAGGAATCAAAATCCTAATTCTGGCAGCCTTATCTGATGGTGCAATGGTTAGATTCCAACCCAAGATCTAAAGATCAAAGATGAAAAGACACACACATAGCCTCACAAAATCCAAAGTCTAAAAAAAAAAAAAAAAAACCACAACCACAACCATAGTGGATCTAATAATCAATTACCAAAGGCCTTGTAGCTGAATTGGCACCTTTCCCTGCACAAAGTGCTTGGGGGTCTAGGGGGGAAAGGGTTCGAGCTGGGGGGTTAGCAGCATGTTGTAATTATCTCTAAAAAAAAATAAAGATCAATTCAAAATCATGGCTACCTTACAACGATTTCCTTCAAAATCTCTAACCATCATCATGTGCATCATCTATAACAGCTAGGAGTGGTGCAACCAACTCGACTCCATTCGAGATTTGTCGATTCCAATAGAAATTAACATGTAAAACTTTAGATGTGGCAATGAATATAATTCGCAGGCCGTAACAATCTAATTATGAATATTAGATTTACTTTATTATGATTGATGATACATCAATTTGTGAGTGTTATGTAGCAAAAGGTATATTGTCCCTAGCATCGCTACATTTATTACAATTTTTTTCTAACTTATTAAGGTGTCAAGTTTTTATTGGAACAACATAATTTTCACATAAACCCACAACCAATATAATTTTATGTATGTAAAAATCCAAACATGACATATAAGTAGTTGTAAAACATGCTTTAAGATATTTTGTACCACTCGATTTATGATGAACTACATTTTTTTTTCAAAATGATGCATTTATTTTATCTTGATTTAAATTTTAATGCCTTAAAAAATTTACATGAATTGAATACAAGATATAAATTCTATTCTAGCTTATTCAAAATGTATATGCGTGTGAAACTTCCTTTCGAAAACTTGAACCCCAACTCTTCCTCCAACATCCCAATCTAAAAATAGTGACTTTTGTTTAAAGGGTGAGGCTTTGGTTCAGTGCATCCAATATTCAAATGCACTAGACTCGTTTAGATGGTGACACGTATCGAAAAGTGGACATGTGTCATTATCTCAACGGGTTCAGTGCAACTGGACCCAAACCTCACCCTTTTTAAAAATCTTGGTTGGGCTCAAAATATGTTGCGAAATTCATGGAAGCCCAATTATGAAGAGGTGTAATATGTGAATCAATGGTGCACCAAAAAACCCTAGTGGGTTTGGTTCACTAAAGGTTCACAAAGATAATAGAAAGTTCGTTGAAAAAATTAGATACAGCTAGAAAGTTCATCAAGAAAAGCAGAGAAGACAAACAACCAGAATTAGCGAGAAGACACTTGAAGAATCCTCTAAAAACCTATAAATACACATACATCATTTCTTCCTAAACTAATCCAAAGTCGCAAGTGTCATTCTGAGCTTTTCCAACAAACAACTACTTCAAAGGTTTTTTTCTATACTAGTTAGCTCTTAATCAAGACGTTGCTAATTCCAAGCTTCTTTGGTAGCTACCAAAGTAACATATTGGACCCATTCTCGCTTGAGATTTGGGACCCTTTTAAGGATTTTCCATTCTCATCTTAATCTCAGTTTGCAAGAGAAACTTCTGCTTTAGTTAACACTCGCGTTGATTGGAAGGAGACCCTAGAAGCCCATGTGTCCAAGGTTGATCTTCCTGGGCTCAACAAAGAGGAAGTGAAGGTTGAAGTTGAAGATGACAAAGTGCTCAAAATAAGCGAAGCGAGGGAAGTGGAGAAGGAAGAGAAGAAAGACACGTGGCACAGAGTGGAGCGTAGTAGCAGCAAGTTCTTGAGGGGTTTAGGCTTCTTGAGAATGCTAAGATGGATCAAATCGTGGCTGCAATGGAGAATGGGTTCTCATTGTGACTGTTCCTAAGGTGGAGGCGAAGAAGCCTGATATCAAGGCCATTGAGGTTTCCGGCTAAATTGTGATTTTGATCCCTATATAGCATAGTTAATATAAACATAGGCCTTAAATTCTAATTGCATAAAATAAATTTTGATTTTGTTACAGGTGAGCTGATATCATTGCCTAAATCATTGACAATTGTAAATACATATTGTATTATTTTGTTAAGAATGACAATTGGAAATATATAGTCATACGATGAGTGAAAGTTTCATTTGTTGGTGCAAGTATACCTCTAATATCTATAGTTGTAAATCAACCTCTTCATAAGCAATTCGAACACTATTACACAGCTACTTAGCTTTAAAAATAAAGGTTTATATCCATTTAATTTAGCTAATGAATAGAGGTTTTTTTTTTTTTTTTTTTTTTTTTTTTTTTTGAGAAAGTAATGAATAGAGTTCAAGCTATGCCTAAAATTTATTTTTGAGGAGCCAAATTATATCTATAAATATATATATATATATATATATATAATTATTTTCTCTCTTTTTTACATACAGTATATTGTGCTTATATATAACAGTATACAAAAATTGTGAATATAGTACAAGATGTAAATAAGCATTTTACAAATCAATTAATTTGTTTCAGAAATTTTTTATCAAACTTAATAAATTTGTGCAAGATTAGGAAAAAGTATAGATACTTTTTTTTTTAATTTAATTTTACATTTGATCAATTATCATGAAAGTATTATGTAATTTTAAAAGGAAGTAAACACACAAAAACTAAATATATTTATTAACTAAAACAATACCTAACGCTATTATGAAGAATTAAATAATCAAGTATCAATCTTTTCAAAATAATAATAATAATAATAATAATCATCATCATCATCAAATATCAAATATGTACGAGTCATTTGGGTAAATATTGCTTTTTTTAAAACTAATTTGCGTTATAGTTATTGTTAGAAGTTTTTTAGCAAACTGAGGAGAGAGATTGAATTTCGGCAACACTGTTGTCGAAATTCAAGAAAAAGTAGGAGAGAGAATCAGAAAAGTGGAGGAGAGAGAAAAATATGAATTACGGCAATGGTATTGCTGTAATTCCTCTGCCCAATCTGCCCGGGCTTGTGCGTGTGAGGAGTGCAATGTGTGAGTGCCCCCAAAAAAAAATCCCACAATTTCGGCAATACCATTGCCGAAATTGTGGGAAATTTTTTTTTTTTTTTATTTGTGGCAATGGTATTTCGGCAATACTATTGCCACAATTGTGGGGGAATTTTTTTTTTTTTTTTTTTTGCAATGGTATTTCGGCAATACCATTGTCACAAATTAAAAAAAAAAAAAATTTCCCCCACAATTGTGGCAATAGTATTGCCGAAATACCATTGCCACATAAAAAAAAAAATTTCCCCACAATTGTGAATGGTATTGCCGAAATACCATTGCCACAAATTAAAAAAAAAAAAAAAAATTTCCCACAATTTCGGCAATGGTATTGCCGAAATTGTGGGATTTTTTTTTTGGGGGGCACTCACACATTGCACTCCTCACACGCTTAAGCCCGGGCAGAGGAATTACGGCAATACCATTGCCGTAATTCATGTTTTTCTCTCTCCTCCACTTTTTTTGATTCTCTCTCCTACTTTTTCTTGAATTTCGGCAATAGTGTTGCCGAAATTCAATCTCTCTTCTCAGTTTGCTAAATAACTTCTAACAGTAACTATAACGCAAATTAGTTTAAAAAAAAAGCAATATTTACCCAAATGACTCAATATGTACTAAGATTCTCAAAATGTTCCTTTTCAATATAAATGAGAAAATGCACTTTTGGTAGATTTGGTATTTTAAATGTTAAGGAAATTTTAAGAGAGAAATTTTTGTAAACAGTTCTATCATGGTATTTTGAAAGCACAAGGAAAAATTTGATAAACTATATTTGAAAAATTTTATAAACAAAAAAAAAAAATTGAAAATCACTATTTTTTTTTAATTTTAGAAAGAAAAGTCAGTATTTTCATTTAAAATTCAAATATATCTAGAATTAAGCATTTTATTTGAGACGTGATTTTGGGTTTATATCAAAAAGAAACTCGCACGTGCAACCGTACCAAGACTCTAACGGCTAGTAATTATAAGCGCATAGTGTTTTCAATTTCTCTCTCTCTCTCTCTCTCTCTCTCTCTCTCACTCTTTCTACACTTTCCTTCACTTCTCTCTCTAAAAAAATCCTCTCACTTTCAGACACTTACCCAGATAACCCATCTTCAACCGCAGAAAATTTTCCCTTTAGAAGTGGATTTCCTTACCCCAAAAACATATAGATTCATTTCTAATCTCTCAAATCTTCTTCACCATTCAATTGAAGAAACGGGTTCAAAGATTTTCCCCAGAAAATCTGATCCGTCTCTCTCTCATCCTGAATGCTCTAAGTTATCCTTAAATAGAAAGTGGTTCTCTAACAATTGAAAAAAAAAAACACTTTTCTTGGAAATTCAGGAAAAGGGTTTGAAGATTTTCTCAGAAAGTGATTTCCAGATTTGAATTTTAAGAAAAGGCTATGTGGAACAACAACAAGATTTTTCCGGCAAGGGGGTTAAACATGTTCAGGTCAGAGATTTTTTTTGTGCTTTCATATGGTTTAGACTAATGGGTTTTTTCTGGCTTCTAATTTTGTTTGAATTGAATTACAACTTCCTGCTGATTTTCATTCTTGTCAGTAATGAAAAACTTCTTTTTGGATTTTCTTTGGTCTCTTCCTTTTTGGAATTTCCTGGTTTTTGAATGTTATTGATTTTTATTAACTAGAGTTTTCAATTTTGTATAATTTTGAATGCCTTTCTTGGTAGTCTAAGCTGTACCCCGTTGGTTTTTTCTTCTAATTGGCGTGGAATATCCTTTCAAATGTATACGGACATGAATGAATTTTCATGTTCCTGTTGTTTAAAAAAAAAAAAAAAAATTTATTTTCTTTGTTTCTCCTCTGAAATTTGTGGCCTGTGAAGTTTATTGATTAATGCTTCATGCGAAGTTTGTGTCTTAAAGGTACTTTCTTTGGGTTAGAATCGATTTGGGGTTATAATTTGATAAATGGGTATGTGCTTAGCAAGACTGTTGTTGATGGTCCTGATTAGAATTCTATGTTTAACTTGATGTGGGGTTATAATTTCATGTATGGGTATTTGCCTGGCAAGACTGTGGTTGATGATTCTGATTAGAATTCTATGTTTGACTTGATGTGGGCAACCCTGACTAGTCTGTTGAATAGCTGACCTCAAATTTTTGAGACTAAGGTTTGGTTGTTGTTGTTGGTTTTGTAAAATGAGTTTTTGTTGCAAATTTTAAGTGTAGTTAGGATCAATTTTAAAAATTGTATTCCTTTTATCTGTCTTGCCTCAGTCAGAAAAATGTGATTAATTGTATTTGTTTAAGTGTCGTCCTTTTGGATCCAAAAAAATGTTGCATATTTCTTTGAGTTCTTCCAAAATTGATGTGCACATGTAGAGAGAATTCTTTGTCTATCAATTCCAATGAGTTGGCGTATATTTTAAAATTGTTTGTTGCTTGTCAATTGTCGTTCATTAATTCCATAAGATGGAAGTAAGCATCAGTGTCCTTAAAAATTTCTCCCATCTGCCCCCCAATTTTTGGGTCTCTTTGCAGTTATTTTTGTTTTGAATGCAGCAAAATTATTTTCTTGGCTCATCCTTTGTAAAATTACTATAAAGTAGAGTTGTGCCCCTTTTTGTGTTTTGTTTTTAAATGAAATAATTACGCAGTAAAATTAGTTTGCTCTTATTTTTTGGTTGCTTGTATGTTGGGGTTTGGGATATGAGTATGTGGTTTTCTATGCATATAAATCTCTTTACTAATTTTTTTTATGTGTATTGGCCATTACCCATTTTTGATCCAACTAACATAAGGTGCTGGAAGCAGAAATCTAGAAATGTCTCTAATTGAGAGAGATTTTTATGAGTAATACTATGATCATATATATTAAGAAGATTTATATGATTTAATCAAGATTTATTTGGTAGCCAATTCTTGATAGTACTTATGTGTTATTAGATGAAAATATGTATTTAATACAAATTGATGTTAAAAGCCAAAATACATTTCACCTGTATACCATATGCAACAAAGCTTGCCCATAATCATCTGCTCATATCACAATTACAGTCTGAAATAGCCAACCATTTGATTTGTGGAAGAGTAAAGAACCTATGACCTTGGTCTTGTACTAAATTATCTTTGCATTACTCTAAATCAATACATATGTGTTTAAACTTGATTGGTCTGTTGTTTTGTTTCCAAGTTTTCTTTTTTTATATGTAGCTTAGGTTTATTAGCTACAGAAAGAAAAAAGAAGGGAAAAAAACTCTTAGGCAGCTGGTAGACAAAAGCTATAGCTGCTTTGAAATTGAAAATTAATTCTTCAAATAATTGTAAATCATGTTCCTTGGTTTTTGTAATTGAGTTTTAAGAGTAATATCTACGTGGATGAAGTATTGCCTATTTGTCTTCACTTCCACTATGCTGATTATTGTGAGAAGATTGAGTTTCTTTCAACTTTTTTTTTTTCTTTCAAAAAGAAAAAAAAAAGTTGTACAAATGAACAATGATGCAATTGGGTCTTTTAAGGGATGTTAGAAAGATTCTTATGGTATATTGTGGTTGCAATAAGTGCTGGAAAGTTTGGTTGATTCCAGTAGTCACTTTAGGCACCCAATGGATTCCCTAAGATTTTAGTATGTAGTTCTTTTGTTTGTTTAATGATTTGGTTGTTGATGCTCTGGTAGAATGAGAAGATATATGGAATTGTGTAGATAAACAGACATAAGACTGTTAAATGTTGATTTTGTTACAAGTGAGCTGATATCATTGCCTCATCTTTTGTTGATGTCACAGGTTTTGTACTTTTTCCGAAAGTCTGATGCTTCAGATATAGTAATTTTTAAGGCATCTCCAATTTTACAGGTATGAGGTGAAATTTACTTAGAAGTGCCTTTTAGAATTTTTTTTTTTTTTTTCTTTCCATTTGATTGAGGAGGGTTGCTGAGATTTGAAGTTTAGTTTGCAAACTGCACCATAGTAAACGGAAAAAGGAGCAAATTTGCATTGGAATTTTAGATGTCTGCTTTATTACTTTCAAGGAGGATGTTAACTCTCCATGGTTAAGAATCATTATGCAGATTCTTTTGAAGGAGTTCCTCCATAATACAAGTGTCTGGCATCAGCTTTATTAGAATCAATCAATTCAAAAGCCTTTTGTAGGCTAGATAGTGTTTTGAAGTTTATCCCTAAAGGAAGCTCTTTGAAGCAGGAAGAAAATGAATGGCAGAAGCTGGTTTTGGATAAGTGATCAGAAATTGTGAATGTAAGTTCTAAATTTTTAGCTGAGGGTGTCATTCAATAATTTCAATGCCAAATTTTCTTCATGTATTATTAATCTAACAGGTGTTGTCTTTCATCAGATTTTGAAGTCTGTTCAGGGGCCTTTCTTTTCGCAGCTAAAATGTATCAATGTGTTTCTGCTATGAATCTCCATGTTTATTGTTTGAACATAACTGGATTAGATTTCTTT
Source organism: Quercus gilva (assembly GCA_023621385.1). Lineage (NCBI taxonomy): Eukaryota > Viridiplantae > Streptophyta > Magnoliopsida > Fagales > Fagaceae > Quercus > Quercus gilva. The sequence goes on along the minus strand of CM042473.1, from coordinate 34,141,720 downwards.
GTCATAACTATGAATCTCATCATTTCCATTGAGCTCTAGCTCAAAAGGCACCTCCCTCCCCTTGTAAGAGCAAGGTGGAGGGTAAGGTTGTGAGTTCAAGACCCGCTAGATGCGTGTGTATCTTACCAATAAAAAAAGTAAAAGGAAACTATGAATCTCATCACTTTTTATTCTAAATCTCTATATGTGTTGTTGCCAATCCTGTTTGAAGTGAATCCTATCTAGTAATTTGACATTGTCTATAGATGGAAAATTGAAAAAAGTTGTGCCATTGGTGACTACAATAAATATGAAAAATTCCATTTTTCTGCATAAATCAACAGGAATCAGTTAGTAAATGCTTTTTGATGTACTTTTTTTTTTTTGGACATATAATTCTTTATTTTCATACTTTCTAATGAGAACAAGTATGAATGGGTCATTGTGCCTACCATGGATACCAGATGCAGGCACCAAAATGCAATGTTATGTATGTAAGAGGTGTAATTTTTGTTTTGTTGGTTTTGCCACTGATTCTAAATTAATCAAAAGTTTAGTGTCAAAAACATATAATTGGAGTCATGCTATACTCCTCAACCTAAGAATTTTCCCTAAGAACAAGGTTCCTCTCAATTTCTAGTGGAATGGAGATAGTCCATTTCAGTGTTCATATTTTATTTGTTTTATCTAACAGGTATACATGATGATGGCACTAGAGACATCTTTAGATTTGTAATATTTAAAATCTGAACCATGAAATTGATTCATTTAAGATGGAGAGGATCCTATTCCCATTTCAACTTAATCAGATTTGATCAACTTTTGTTTAAAATGTAATATGTAACATTTAATTAATTTGTACTTCCTTTTCAACAAATGTGTGGTGTTTGAAGTTCAGGTTTCAATCCTGTTTTTTCAATTAATTTGTACTTCCTTATTTCCCCTTGACTATGCTCTTAATAACATAATAAAGTTGCAGGATGTCCACCAGTATAATTCGTTCACTGAAATGTTGGGCCAGCGAGTCTTGCAAAGGTTCTTCCTGGAGTTGAAACCATTGAAGAAGGTAACAACTGCTCTTTTTTTTAATTTTTTTTTTTAAATTGTGTTTCACTTCCTGTATGTTGATAAAGTTTATCCATCTAGGCAAAAAGAAGTTAATTGTTCTGGCAAATAGCTGTAAATAATTTTGTGCTTGCAGCATAAAATATACCGTTCCGATGACATTTTTAAGATTCAAAACTTTGTTGTGCATAATAGTAATAGGAACAGTGACTAATAACAATAATAGAATTTACAATAGTAATAGACCCAGTTAATTTACAATAATAATAGACCCAATAAGTGGCTTAGAATTTCTTTTCAATTTGATTAGGATCTGTTGCTGTAACCCAATAGAATTGGTTTTGTTGTAGTATATAAGTTAGAGCATTAGGTTTTGTTGTAGTATATCATGCAAGGTGGTTTCCTTTGGGTAGTTTAGGTGAGGAACTATTTTGTGTTAAAATTGGTTGATTGTAATGTCTTGGAGTTTGTTTAGCACTTCTCTGTTTTGCAGCGCTATTATAAGTTCTTTAAATAGTTCTGTGGTGAAAATTGTTGTGCTTTCGTACCATACTCATGTTAGTAGTTTGTTTATTATTTGTATTATTCTTGTTATGCATTGTTCTTTATTTGCCCAAAAGTTTTTGAGCTGAGTTCCTAAGATTGTCTTGAGTTTATGTGCTCTATAGCAAGTTAAATCTCATGTAAACGATTTTCATGAACTCTTATGAGCAGTCTCTCTTACCTTATGAAGTTGATGTGTCACTTGTTTGTTGCCCCAATAGTTATTCTCACTTTGTTTTTGGTTGTTTTGGGACCTATATGTGTTGAACAAAGAGCTTTATGTTAAAAACTAACTCTTTGAATTACAACACTTTACAAGCACCACTGTTATTACACCAGCGCACACACGACACTTTTACATTCACACACACACTATCCTTAAATACACTGGCACACACCTAACACCTAACACCTTACACCTTACCTCTAGACACCTAGCTACTAACCCTTACTTTATTTTCCTCACATCACTTGCTTTACTTCACGTCGCACACTTCACACTGCACCTGACTTCACACTACTTTACCTCACACACACCACACTTCACACATCTCACTTGGTGCTTTATGACATAGACACTTCACTTCAGCCATTATTACATCTATTTATACTAGATGTATGTTAGTTAGGAAACTGACTTGAAACTTCTAACTTCTTCCTTTTTATTGGCATTAAATTAATGCCTTTCTCCAACCTTCTAGACACCTTAGAAATTTGTGGCGACAATTTACTAGTGTAGGGAAGTTTCTAGAGAAAATATGAGAATTATCTTGGAGAGAATTCAGGAAAGAGAGCAAGAGAGAAATGTCTGGAAATAGGGAGAAATTTCTAGAAAGATAGAGAGGCTATGCTTGAAATTTAACAATATGTAGGTTGTTGTGCATGATCTTGCCTTAGAGATTAAAATTTTCAACCTTTGACTTATGTATGAGATGTTTTACAAACTTTGTTATTGTTATATGTTGAAAAAAGAAGGGGGGGGGGGGGGGGATAATTCATTACTCTTTAAAAAAAAATTTGGAAAACTTCTAACGGTTACCTTGTTGATATCAACTCTTTTTCTTAGAAGTTGAAAGTTGGACATGCTCTCCTTAAAGATCTTTTCATATTTGATATTTGTGGCCTTGGTTCATTACTAAAGAAAATTTGTATACTTTACATGGGTTTTGAAAGCCATTTTAAAATCTCCCTTGCAAACGATTTGTTCAAAATAGACATGATTTTGTCTTCGTGACAAATGTTAAATTTACAAATCCAAGACTTCTTCGATTTTAACTACTAGTATTTTCCTACCACTTTGAAAAGTCTTTAAGTTTAGTGGAGCATATGTGACTTGTATTTATTAAAGACAATTTTAATTCTAGTTTCAAATTTTGGACTTTGTGAAATGGAATATTTCATGTGACTATTTTGGTTTGAAATTCTTAAGTTAACTTTTTGGCCTTATGGCTATTATTCAAAAATTGTGTTTGAAACAAGTTGAAGATAAAATTGTCTATTGAAAGATTAAGTAGAATACTCCTATACTATTGGTTTCAAGAATGGTTTCCTTTAAACCCCTTTTTGAATTTGATCCCTTAAGATTTGAACTCCAAATTTTGGTTTCAAACTTAAGTCATCAGTTGAAGTAATCCTGACCCTTTTAGTTGAAAGGTTTATGCCGAAAATGTTAATGTCAATGATTGCTTGGTTTTGTTTTGAGACACATAACTATGTTTATAATTTCGGGATGAAATTCTTTTAAGGGGGGAAGAATGTAACACTCCAAATCTTTTTAAGCAATTTTACAATGTGAATAATATCTCAAGTGAATTTATGTTTTTAATAAGGTTTTTAATTATTTTTGTAGAGTTTTGACTTATATTGTTGTAAATATGTTGTAGTATGTTTATTTATATTATCATGAGGAAAGAAAGGAAAGGAAAAAAAAAAATCCCCTACAATTTCTCTTAATGGTTCTTTTATCATGATTTGGACTCATTTGGGTTCGAGGCGTAATAGTTGTGGCTTTTGATTTACTTTTCTCTAGCATGTTTCTTGAATTTGTTGATGTACAATAGATTAGAATTTATTGCATATGAGATATTGCATATTTTGGTGCTTTGACCATTTCCTCCTAGAGTCTCATTTAGAATCAAATGGGTAAGGATTTGAATTTATCATGCTTTGGACTCATTTGGGTTCGGGGCGTAACAATTGTGGCTTTTGGTTTACTTTTCTCTAGCATGTTACTTGAATTTGTTGATGTACCATAGATTAGAATTTATTGCATATGAGATATTGCATATTTTGGTGCTTTGACTATTTCCTCCTGGAGTCTCATTTAGAATCAAATGGGTAAGGATCTGAATAGGCAAGGAACTAAAGTGAATGATCAGAATGTTTCCCATCATGAATTTGTTTCCAATTGAAGCTTTTGCATGTGGACTAGGCTAAATGAGGTACTATGACTTAATTTCTTTTTTTGATCATGTTGATGGCAAACGACGGGTCAGAATTCTGACCACGTGTCGATTTCTCTACTATTGATGATGATTGTGATTTTTTTGGTGATGGCAGTGACAACGAGGACTTGTCCATTTACATCAATACGCTACTTAACATTCTTGGAGAAGATCCTCAGCCTTCACAATTGCAAGTAGGTTTTTCAATATTTTTGCTCTCTAAATTCTATATCTGATGTTTTTTTTTTTTTGGTTGAGGAATATTCAATTGTGTAGATCAAATAGTGTGTAGTAACTAGTTAGCTAGTACTTTAAATGCTCACATATCTACATGCTTTAATAATGATATGCTCCTACGTGAACATGCTTTGATGATCACATGCTCCCATGTTCTTACATGCTAGTATGCTCTCATGCACACATGCTTGTGTGCTCTCTTCTGTTGACCTTCACTTGCTTAATTGTCTTTCATATGATCCTTTTTCTGCTTTCTATTTTATCTATTTCACATGACCCGTAGAGGGAAACTAGGGCTTAGATGTATGCATGCGTTCACATAGACCCATAAGATAGACACCACTTGAACATTATTGAGCTATGATATTTGAAAGCTGGCTACGGCTAGGCAAGCTTGGATGTTCGTGTGCTCAAATGCCTTGATGATTGTGCTTGAATGCCGAGGTGATTGAACGATAAGAGGTATGTGTACTTGGGTGCTTAAATGCTCATATGCTTGTTTGCTCTATGATCACATGATTGTGTGCTCTCATGCTAACATGCTTGTATACTCTCATTCTTAAATGCGCATAAGTTCAAATAAGTGTCACTTCTTCATAAGATTTATTCAATAATTCTCATTAAGCATCAATCCTTTGTTTGTATCCATATGTGCACACACTTGGATATCAATATATCTATATTTTTGGAGACTGATGTGCTCATCCATTTTGATGCACATTCACGCTAATGCTCACTAGTTCTTACATGCTTGGTTGCTCACATTTTTACATGCTACGATGATCGTATGCTCCCATGCTCACATGCTTGGTTGCTGACATGCTTGATTGCTCACATGCTTGAATGCTTATAGGTTGGAATGCTCACATGCTCTCATGATTTGATGATTACATACTCCCATGCTAACAAGATTTGGTGATCACATGCTCTTACGCTAATATACTTTGATTATGTCGTGCTCCCATGCTCACATACATTGATATTCATATGTTTGATATCCATACACATGCACACACTTGGATGATGATATGTTTATAGGCTTGGAGGCTTAAGTGATCGTGTAGTTAGGCGTTCATGCACTCAAATGCATTAACAATTGTGCTTGAATGCAGAGTTGATTGGGAGATAAGAGGTATGTATACTTGGGTGCTTAAATGCTCATATGCTTGTATGCTCTCATGATCTTATTCGTGCATGCTCATATGCTTGTACGCTCTCATGATCACATTCATGCATGCTCTCACGATCAAATGCTTGTATGTTCTCATGCTTTGTTGATAATATTCTCACATGTGTACTTGCTTTGATGATCACACACTCACATGTCTACTTGCTTTGGTAATCACATGCTCCAATGTTTAGATGCTTTGATGTTCAAATTCTTTAATGATCACATGCTTCAATGATCGTATGCTCACATGCCTATATTCTTTGACGATCACATGCCCAGTTGCTTGTATAACTTCACACTCATATGCTTGGACACTTTGATGATTACATGCGTCTACATTCCATTGCTTTGATAATCGCATGCTCACATGAATGGATATTCACATGTTTAATATCCACACACATGTGCACACACTTGGATACTAATATGTCTATAAGCTTGGAGGTTTAAGTGATCAGGTAGTTGGACGTTCATGCGCTCAGAAGCTTTGACAATTTTGCTTGAATGTTGAGGTGATTGCGAGATTAAAGGTATGTGTACTTAGGTTCTTAAATGCTCATATGCTCGTATGCTCTAGTGATCACATGCTTGTATGCTCTCATGCTCAAATACTTGTATACTCTCATGCTTAAATGCTCATAATTAAATGAAGTGTCACTTTTTCGTAAGATTTATTTTTTAACCACATGTGCACACACTTGAATGATGATAAATTTATATGCTTGGAAGCTGATATGCTCGTGTAGTTGGATGCTTAGGCACTCACATGCTTTGATGATCGTGGTTAAATCCTGAGGTGATTGGATGGTAAGATGTATGTGGACTTGGATACTTAAATGCTTATGGGCTTGAATGTTCACATCACTTCTTGATCACGTCCTCACATGTGTACTTGCTTTGAAGATCATTTGCTCATATGTTTACTTGCTTTGATGATCACATGCTTCTATGTTCACATGTTTTGATGTTCACATGCTTTTAAGTTCACATGCTTTAATGATCACACACTTCTATGTTCACATGCTTCTAAGTTCACATGCTTTAATGATCACACACTTCTATGTTCACATGCTTTGATGATTGTATGCTCCCATGTCTACATGTTTTGATGAAAACATTTTCACTTACTTGTATGCCTTAATGCTCATATGCTTGGACAGTTTTTTGATTGCATGCTCCTATGTTCACATACTTTGTTGATCACATGCTTCTATGTTCACATGCCTCGATGATAGTATGCTCCCATGTCTACATGCTTTGATGATCACATGCCCACTTGCCTGTATGCCTTCAAGCTCATATTCTTGGATGCTTTGATGATTACCTACCCCTATGTTGATATGCTTTGATGATTGCATGCCCACATGCATTGATATTCACATGTTTGATATTCACACACATGTGCACACACTTGGAAGATGAAATTTCTATTGGTTTGAAGGCTAAAGTGATCATGTAGTAGGACCTTCATGGCTCAAATGCTTTGACGATTAAGCTTGAATGTTGAGGTATGTGTACTTGGGTGCCTAAATGCTTTTATGCATGTATGCTCTCATTATCACATGCTTGTATTATCACATGCTTGTATTTTCACATGCTTTGTTAATAACCTATTCACATTGTCTTTGTTTGATTATAGCATGCTCATATGTCTACATGCTTTTATGATCACATGCTCCTATGTTCACATGTTTCGATGATCGTATGCTCCTATGTCTATTTGCTTAGATGATCACATGCTTTTATGTTCACATGCTTTGATGATCATACACTTCTATGTTCACATGCTTTGATGATTGTATGCTCCTATGTTTACATGCTTTAACGAGAACATGTCCACTTGCCTATGTGCCTTCATGCTCATATGCTCGGACACTTTTACAATTGGATGCTCCTATGTTAACATGCTTTGTGGATCACATGCATTTAAGTTCACATGCCTTGATGATAGAGTGCTTCCATATTTATATGCTTTGATGATCCTATGCCCACTTGCTTGTATGCCTTCGAGCTCATATGCTTAGACGCTTTTATGATTACCTACTCCTATTTTTGAAATGCTTCGATGATTGAATGCTCATGTGCATTGATATTCACATGTTTGATATCCACACACATGTGCACACATTTTAATGATGAAATGTCTATTGGCTCGAAGGCTAAATTGATCGTGTAGTAGGACATTTGTACACTTAAATGTGTTGACGATTTTGCTTGAATGTTGAGATGATTGGGAGAGTAGAGGTATGTGTACTTGGGTGCTTAAATGCTCATATGCATGTATGCTCTCATGATCACATGCTTGTATGTTCACATGCTTTGTTGATAACCTACTCATATTTGTCTTTGCTTTGATGATAAAATGCTCACATGTCTACTTGCTTTGATGATCACATGCTCCTATGCTCACATGCTTTGATGTTCACATGTTTCGATGATCGTGTACTCCTATGCATGTATACATGCTTTGATGATCACATGCCTACTGACCTGTATGCCATCATTCTCAGGTGCTTGGATGCTTTGATGATTACTTACTCATATGTTCAAATGCTTTGATGATTGCATGCTCGTATAACTTCATGCACATACACATAGATAATTTGATGAATACATGTTCCTATGTTCAAATGCTATTATAATCGTATGCCCACAAGCATTGATATTCACTCGTATGATATCCACACACGTGCACGCACATGGATGCAAATATGTTTATAGGCTTGGAGGCTTAGGTGATCATGTAGTTGGACGTTCGTGCGCTCAAACGCATTGACGATTTCGCTTGAATGTTGAGGTGATTGGTAGATTTGAGGGATGTTTACTTGGGCTTTTAAATGATCATATGCTTGTATGATCTAATGATCACATGCTTGTATACTCTCACGCTTAAATGCTTACATGTAAATTAAGTGTCACTCCTTCATAAGATTTATTTTTTTAACCAGATGTGCATATACTTGAATGACAATATATCTATATGCTCGAAGTCTGAAACGCTCATGTACTTGGATGCTCGAGCACTCACATGCTTTGATAAACGAGTGTAAATCCTAAGGTGATAGGATGGTAAGATGTATGTGTACTTGACTGCTTAAATGCTCATGTGCTTGTATGATCAATGCTTTGTTGATAAAGTGCTCACATGTGTACTTGCTTTGACGATCATTTGCTTACATATGTACTTTTATGCTCGTTTTGATATTCACATAATTCTATGTTCACATGCTTTGATGATCATACAGTTCTATGTTCACATGCTTTGATGATCGTATGTTCCTACGTCTACATGCTTTAAGGAGAACATGTCCACTTGCTTATATGCCATCATGCTCATATGCTCGGCCACTTTTATGATTGGATGCACCTATGTTAACATGCTTTGTTAACATTCACTAGTATGACATCCACAAACACGTGCAAACACTTGGATGCTAATATGTTTATAGGCACAGAGGCTTAAGTGATTATGTAGTTGGATGTTCCTGTGCTCAAACGCTTTGATGATTTTGCTTGAATGCTAAGGGGATTGGTAGATTTGAGGTATGTGTACTTGGGTTCTTAAATGCTCTTATGCTTGCATGCTATAATGATCATATGCTTGTATGCTCTCACGATCAAATGGTTGTATAGTCTAATATTTAAATGCTTACATATAAATTAAGTGTCACTCCCTCATAAGATTTATTTTCTGACAAAACGTGCACACACTTGAATGATGATATATCTACATGCTTGGAAACTAAAACGATCATGTAGTTGGATGTTCAGGCACTCACATGCTTTAATTATCCTGCTTAAATCCTAATGTGATTGGATGATAAGATGTATGCGTACTCGAATGCCTAAATGCACATGTGCTTGAATGTTCAATGCTTTATTGATCAAGTGCTCACATGTGTACTTGCTTTGATGATCATTTGCTCACATGCCTACCAGCTTAGATGATCCCATGCATGCTCTCACGATCAAATGCTTGTATAGTCTAATATGTAAATGCTTACATATAAATTAAGTGTCACTCCCTCATAAGATTTATTTTCTGACAAAACGTGCACACACTTGAATGATGATATATCTACATGCTTGGAAACTAAAACGATCATGTAGTTGGATGCTCAGGCACTCACATGCTTTAATTATCCTGCTTAAATCCTAATGTGATTGGATGATAAGATGTATGTGTACTCGAATGCCTAAATGCACATGTGCTTGAATGTTCAATGCTTTATTGATCAAGTGCTCACATGTGTACTTGCTTTGATGATCATTTACTCACATGCCTACCAGCTTAGATGATCCCATGCTTTTATGTTCACATGTTTTGAAATTCACATACTTATATGGTCAATGCCTTAATGATCACACACTTCTATGTTCACATGCTTTGATGATCGTATGCTCCTATGTCTACATACTTTAAGGAGAACATGTCCACTTGCTGATATGCCTTCATGCTCATATGCTCCTACACTTTTATGATTGGATGCACCTATGTTAACATGCTTCATTAATATTCACTAGTATGATATCCACAAACATGTGTGCACATTTGGATGCTAATATGTTTATAGACTTGGAGGCTTAAGTAATTATGGAGATGGACGTTCGTGTGCTCAAATGCTTTGACGATTTTGCTTGAATGCTAAGGTGATTGGTAGATTTGAGGTATGTGTTCCTGGGTCCTTAAATGCTATTATGCTTGCAAGTTTTAATGATCACATGCTTGTATGCTCTTTCAATCAAATGCTTGTATACTTTCATGCTTAAATGTTTACATATAAATTAAGTGTCACTCCCTCATTAGATGTATTTTCTAACCACATGTGCACACACATGAATGACGATATATCTATATGCTTGGAGACTGAAATGCTCATTTAGTTGGATGCTCAGGCGCTCACATGCTTTGATGATCGTGCATAAATCCTAAGGTAATTGGACGGTAAGATGTATGTGTACTTGGAAGCCAAAATGCACATGTGCATGTATGTTCAATGCTTTGTTCATCATGTGCTCACTTGTGTACTTGCTTCGATGATCATTTGCTCACATGTCTACTTGCTTAGATGACCACATGCTTTTATGTTGATATTCACATACTTCTATGTTCACATGCTTTGATGATCATAGATTTCTATGTTCACATGCTTTGATGATTGTTTGCTCACAAGTCTAGTTGCTTAGATGATCACATGCGTTTATGTTCACATGTGTTTTGATATTCAAGTACTTCTATCTTCACATGCTTTGATGATCATACATTTCGATGTTCACATGCTTTGATGATCCTTTGCTCACAAGTCTACTTGCTTAGATGATCACATGCTTATTTGTTAACATGTTTTGAATATCACATACTTCTACTTTCACATGCTTTGATGATCGTATGCTCCTACGTCTACATGCTTGAAGGAGAACATGTTCACTTGCTTATATGCCATCATGCTTATATGTTAGGCCACTTTTATGATTGGATGCTCCTACGTTAACATGCTTCATTAATATTCACTAGATTGATATCCATAAACATGTGCACACACTTGGAAGCTAATATGTTTATAGGCTCGGAGGCTTTAGTGATTATGTTGATGGACGTTTGGGTGCTCAAACGCTTTGACGATTTTACTTGAATGCTAAGGTGATTGGTAGATTTGAGGTATGTGTACTTGGGTTCTTAAATGCTATTGTGCTTGCAAGCTTTAATGATCACATGCTTGTATGCTCTCTCGATCAAATGCTTGTATACTCTCATGCTTAAATGCCTACATATAAATTAAGTGTCACGCTCTCATTAGATGTATTTTCTAACCACATGTGCACACACATGAATGACGACATATCTATATGCTTGGAGACTGAAATGCTCATTTAGTTGGTGCTCAAGCGCTCACATGCTTTGATGATCGTGCATAAATCCTGAGGTAATTGGACCATAAGATGTATGTGTACTTGGATGCCAAAATGCACATGTGCATGTATGTTCAATGCTTTGTTAATCAGGTGCTCACATGTGTACTTGCTTCAATGATCATTTGCTCACAAGTCTGCTTGCTTAGATGACCACATGCTTTTATGTTCGCATGTTTTGATATTCACAGGCTTCGATGATCATACATTTCAATGTTCACATACTTTGATGATCGTTTGCTCACAAGTCTACTTGCTTTGATGATCAAATGCTTTTATGTTCACATGTGTTTTGATATTCAAATACTTCTACCTTCACATGGTTTGATGGTTTTACATTTCTATGTTCACATGCTTTGATGATCGTATGCTCCTATGTCTACATGCTTTAAGGAGAACATGTCCACTAGCCCATATGCCATCATGCTGATATGCTCGGGCACATTTATGATTGGATGCTCATATGTTAACATGCTTCATTAATATTCACTAGTATGATATCCACTAGCATGTGCACACACTTGGGTGTTAATATGTTTATAGGCTTAGAGGCTTAAGTGATTATGTAGATGGACGTTCGTGTTCTCAAACGGTTTAATGATTTTGCTTGAATGCTAAGGTGATTGGTAGATTTGAGGTATGCGTACTTGGGTTCTTAAATGCTATTATGCTTGCAAGCTTTAATGATCACATGCTAGTATGCACTCTCGATCAAATGCTTGTATACTCTCATGCCTAAATGCTAACATATAAACTAAGTGTCACTCCCTCATTAGATGAATTTTCTAACCACATGTGCACACACATGAATGACGATATATCTATATGATTGGAGACTGAAATGCTCATTTAGTTGGATGCTCAGGCGCTCACATGCTTTGATGATCGTTCATAAATCCTAAGGTAATTGGACGGTATGATGTATGTGTACTTTGATGCCATAATGCACATGTGCATGTATGTTCAATGCTTTGTTAATTAGGTGTTCACATATGTACTTGCTTTAATGATCATTTGCTCACATGTTTGCTTGCTTAGATGACGACATGCTTTTATGTTCGCATGTTTTGATATTCACAGGCTTTGATGATCATACATTTCAATGTTCACATACTTTGATGATCGTTTGCTCACAAGTCTACTTTCTTAGATGATCACATGCTTTTATGTTCACATGTTTTGATATTCACATACTTCTATTTTCACATGCTTTGATGAGCATACATTTTTATGTTCACATGCTTTGATGATCATTTGCCCACATGTCCACTTGCTTAGGTGATTATATGCTTTTATGTTCACATGTTTTGATAATCACATATTTCCATGTTGTCATGCTTAGGTGATCATACACTTCTATATTCACAATTCTTTGATCATCTTATGCTCCTACGTCTACATGCTTTATGGAGAACATATCCACTTGCATATATGCCTTCATGCTCATATGTTAACATGCATCGCTAATATTCCCGAGCATGATATGCACGAACATGTGCACACACTTGGATGCTAACATGTTTATAAGCTTAGAGGCATAAGTGATCAAGTAATTGGATGTTCGTGCGCTCAAACGTTTTGATGGTTTTCCTTGAATGTTGAGGTGATCGATAGATTTGAGGTATGCGTTCCTGGGTTCTTAAATGCTCTTATGCTTGCATGCCTTACTGATTACTTGCTTGTAGGCACCCATGATCAAATGTTTGTATAGTCTCATGCTTAAATGCTTATATGTAAATTGAGTTCCTCTCCCTCATTAGATGTATTTTCTAACCACATGTGCACACACATGAATGACGATATATCTATATGCTTGGAGACTGAAACACTCATATAGTTGGATGGTCAGGCACTTATACGGTTTAATGATCATGCATAAATCCGAAGGTAATTGGGCGGTAAGATGTATGTGTACTTGGATGCCAAAATGCACATGTGCTTGTATGTTCAATGCTTTGTTGATCATGTGCTCACATGTGTACGTGCTTTAATGATCATTTGCTCACATGTCTGCTTGCTTAGATGACCACATGCTTTTATGTTCGCATGTTTTGATATTCACATACTTCTATGTTCACATGCTTTGATGATCATAGATTTCTATGTTCACATGATTTGTTGATCATTCGTTCACAAGCCTACTTGCATAGGTGATCACCTGGTTTTATGTTCACATGTGTTTTGATATTCAAATACTTCTATCTTCACATGCTTTGATGATCATACATTTCTATGTTCACATGTTTTGATGATCGTTTGCTTACAAGTCTACTTGCTTAGACGATCACATGCTTATTTGTTAACATGTTTTGATAATCACATACTTCTATGTTCACATGCTTTGATGATCGTATGCTCCTATGTCTACACACTTTAAGGAGAACATGTCCACTTGCTTATATGCCATCATGCCCATATGCTTGTTCACTTTTATGATTGGATGCTCTTTTGTTAACATGCTTTGTTAATATTCACTAGTATGATATCCACCAAAATGTGCACACACTTGGATGGTAATATGTTTATAGGCTCGGAGGCTTAAGTGATTGTGTAGATGGACGTTCGTGTGCTCAAACGCTTTGACGATTTTGCTTGAATGCTAAAGGTGATTGGTAGATTTGAGGTATGTGTACATGGGTTCTTAAATTCTATTATGCTTGCAAGCTTTAATGATCACATGCTTGTATGCTCTCTCAATCAAATGCTTGTATACTCTCATGCTTAAATGCTTACATATAAATCAAGTGCCACTCCCTCATTAGATGTCCACTTGCATATATTCCTTCATGCTCATTTGCTCGTACACTTTTTTGATTGGATGCTCCTATGTTAACATGTATCGCTAATATTCACTAGAATGATATCCACGAACATGTGCACACACTTGGATGCTAACATGTTTATAGGCTTGGTGGCTTAAGTGATCAATTAATTGGACGTTCATGCTTTCAAATGTTTTGATAGTTTTGCTTGAATGTTGAGGTGATCGACAGATTTGAGGTCTGTGTTCTTGGGTTCTTAAATGCTCTTATGCTTGCAAGCTTTAATGATCCCATGCTTGTTTGCTCTCCCGATCAAGTGCATGTATACTCTCATGCTTAAATGCTTACATATAAATCAAGTGCCACTCCCTCATTAGATGTATTTTGAAACCACATTTGCACACACATGAATGACGATATATCTATATGCTTAGAGACTGAAATGCTCATATAGTTGGCTAGTCAGGTGCTCACACGCTTTGATGATCGTGCACAAATCCTAAGGTAATTGGATGTATGTGTACTTGGATGCCATAATGCACATGTGCTTGTATGTTCAAAGCTTTGTTGATCAGGTGCTCACATGTGTACTTGCTTTAATGATCATGTGCCCACATTTCTGCTTGCTTAGATGACCCCATGCTTTTTTGTTTGCATGTTTTGATATTCACATACTTCTATGTTCACATGCGTTGATGATCATAGATTTCAATGTTCACATGTTTTGATGATCGTTTGCTCACAAGTATACTTGCTTAGACAATCACAAGCATTTACGTTCAAATTTTTTGATATTCAAATACTTCTATCTTCACATGCTTTAATGATCATACATTTCTATGTTCACTTGCTTTGATGATCGTTTGCTCACAAGTCTACTTGCTTAGAGGATCACATGCTTTTATGTTCACATGTTTTGATATTCACATACTTCTATGTTCACATGCTTTGATGATCATACATTTTTACGTTCACATGCTTCGATGATCATTTGCTCACATGTCTACTTTTTTAAGTGATCATATGCTTTTATGTTTACATGTTTTGATAATCACATATTTCCAAATTCACAAGCTTTGATGATCATACACTTCTATTGTATAATCTCATGCTTAAATGCTTATGTATAAATTAAGTTCGACTCCCTCATTAGTTGTATTTTCTAACCACATGTGCACACACACGAATGACGATATATCTATATGCTTAGAGAATGATCTATATGCTCGGAGATTGATCATTTTGTTGTATAGTCACATGTGCTAATTTAGTTGGATGCTCAGGCGCTAACATGCTTTGATGATCGTGCATAAATGCTAAGGTAATTGGACGGTAAGATGTATGTGTACTTGGATGCCAAAATGCATATGTGCATGTATGTTCAGTGCTATGTTAATTAGGTGCTCACGTGTGTACTTGCTTTGATGATCATTTGCTCACCTGTCTGCTTGCTTAGTTGACCACAGCCTTTTATGTTCGCATGTTTTGATATTCACATACTTCTCTGTTCACATGCTTTAATGATCATAGATTTCAATGTTCACATGCTTTGATGATCGTTTGCTCACAAGTCTACTTGCTTAGATTATCACATGCTTTTATGTTCACGCGTTTTGATATTCAAATACTTCTATCTTCGCATGCTTTGATGATCATACATTTCTATGTTCACATGCTTTGATGATCGTTTGTTCACGAGTCAACTTGCATAGATGTTGACATGCTTTTATGTTCACATGTTTTGATATTCACATAATTCTTTGTTCACATGCTTTGATGATCATACATTTTTATGTTCACATGCTTTGATGATCATTTGCTCACATGTCTACTTGCGTAGGTGATCATATGCTTTTTTGTTCACATGTTTTGGTAATCACATATTTCCATGTTCACATGCTTTGATGATTATACACTTTTATGTTCACATGCTTTGATTATCCTATGCTCCAACATCTACATGCATTAAGCAGAACATGTCCACTTGCATATATGCCGTCATGCTCATTTACTCGAACACTTTTTTGATTGGATAGTCCTATGTTAACAAGCATCACTAATATTCACTAGCATGATATCCATGAAAATGTGCACATATTTGGATGCTAACATGTTTGTAGGCTTGGAGGCTTATGTGATTAAGTAATTGGATGTTTGTGCTTTCAAACAATTTGATGGTTTTGCTTGAATGTTGAGGTGATCGACAGATTTGAGGTATGTGTTCTTAGGTTCTGAAACGCTCTTATGCTAGCATGCTTTACTGATTACTTCCTTGTATGCACTCATGATCAAATGCTTGTATAGTCTCATGCTTAAATGCTTATATATAAATGAAGTTCGACTCCCTCATTAGATATATTATCTAACCATATGTGCACACACATGAATGATGATATATCTATATGCTTGGAGACTGAAATGCTCATTTAGTTGGATGCCCAAGCGCTAACATGCTTTGATGATCGGGCATAAATCCTAAGGTAATTAGATGGTAAGATGTATGTGTACTTGGATGCCAAAATGCACATGTGCATGTATGTTCAATGCTTTGTTAATCAGGTGCTCACATGTGTACTTGCTTCGATGATTATTTTCTCACATGCCTGCTTGCTTAGATGACCATATGATTTTATGTTCGTAGGTTTTGATATTCACAGGCTTTGATGATCATACATTTCAATGTTCACATACTTTGATGATCGTTTGTTCACAGGTCTACTTGCTTAGATGATCACATGCTTTTACGTTCACATATTTTGATATTCAAATACTTCAATCTTTACATACTTTGATGACAATATATTTCTATGTTCACATGCTTTGATGATCGTTTGCTCACAAGTCTACTTGCTTAGATGATCACCTGCTTTTATGTTCACATGTTTTGATATTCACATGCTTTTGTGTTCACATATTTTAATATTCACATACTTTTGTGTTCACATGCTTTGATGATCATACATTTTTATGTTGACATGCTTTGATGATCATTTGCTCACATACTTTTGTGTTCACATTTCCACTTGCATATTTGCCTTGATGTTCATTTGCTCGTACACTTTTTTAATTGGATGCTCCTATGCTAACATGCATCGCTAATATTCACTAGCATGATATCCATGAACATGTGCACACGCATGGATGCTAACATTTCTATAGGCTTGGAGGCTTAATTGACCAAGTAATTGGACGTTCGTGCTTTTAAACGTTTTGATGGTTTTGCTTGAATGTTGAGGTGATCGACAAATTTGAGGTTTGTGTTCTTAGGTTCTTAAATGCTCTTATGCTTGCATTCTTTACTGATTACTTCTGTGTATGCACTCATGATCAAATGCTTGTATAGTCTCACGCTTAAATGCTTATATATAAATTAAGTTTGACTCCCTCATTAGATGTATTTGTAACCACATGTGCACACACATGAATGACGATATATTTGTATGCTTGGAGACTGAAATGCCCATTTAGTTGGATGCTCAGATGCTAACATGCCTTGATGATCGTGCTTAAATCCTAAGGTAATTGGATGGTAAGATGTATGTGTACTTGGATGCCAAAATGCACATGTGCATGTATGTTAAATGCTTTGTTAATCAGGTGCTCACTTGTGTACTTGCTTCAATGATCATTTGCTCACATGTTTGCTTGCTTAGATGGCCATATGCTTTAATGTTCGCATGTTTTGATATTCCCAGGCTTTGATGGTCATGCATTTCAATGTTCACATACTTTGACGATCGTTTGTTTACAAGACTACTTGATTAGATGATCACATGCTTTTATGTTCACATGTTTTGACATTCAAATACTTCTATATTCACATGCTTTGATGATCGTACATTTATATGTTCATATGCTTTGATGATCATTTGCTCACATGTCTAATTGCTTAGGTGATCTTATGCTTTTATGTTCACATATTTTTATAATCACATATTTCCATGTTCACACGCTTTGATGATCCTATGCTCCAACATCCACATGCTTTAAGGAGAACATGTCCACTTGCATATTTGCCTTGATGCTTATTTGCTAGTACACTTTTTTGATTGGATGCTCCTATGTTAACATGCATCGCTAATATTCACTAGCATGATATTCACGAACATGTGCACACACTTGGATGCTAACATTTCTATAGGCTTGGAGGGTTATGTGTTTAAGTAATTGGACGTTCGTGCTTTCAAACGATTTGATGGTTTTGCTTGAATGTTAAGGTGATTGACAGATTTAAGGTATGTGTTCTTGGGTTCTTAAATGCTCTTATGCTTGCATGCTTTACTGATTACTTCTTTATTTGCAGTCATGATCAAATGCTTGTATAGTCTCATGCTTAAATGCTTATATATAAATGAAGTTCGACTCCCTCATTAGATTTATTCTCTAACCACATGTGCACACACATGAATGATGATATATCTATATGTTTGGAGACTAAAATGCTCATTTGGTTGGATGCCCAGGCGCTAACATGCTTTGATGATCGTGCATAAATCTTAAGGTAATTGGACGGTAAGATGTATGTGTACTTGGATGCCAAAATGCACATGTGCATGTATGTTCAATGCTTTGTTAATCAGGTGCTCACATGTGTACTTGCTTCTTTACATGCTTTGATGACAATATATTTCTATGTTCACATGCTTTGATGATCGTTTGCTCACAAGTCTACTTGCTTACATGATCACATGCTTTTATGTACACATGTTTTGATATTCACATACTTTTATGTTCATATGCTTTGATGATCATACATTTTTATGTTGACATGCTTTAATGATCATTTGCTCACATGTCTACTTGCTTTGGTGATCATATGCTTTTACTGTCACATGTTTTGATAATCACATATTTCCACGTTCACATGCTTTGATGATCCTATACTCCTATGTCTACATGCATTCAGGAGAACATGTCCACTTGCTTATATGCCTTCATGCTCATTTGCTTGTACACTTTTTTGATTGAATGCTCCTTTGTTAAAATGCATCGCTAATATTCACTAGCTTGATATCCACAAACATGTGCACACACGTGGTTGCTAACATGTTTATAGGCTTAGAGGCTTAAGTGATCAAGTAATTGGACGTTCGTGCTTTCAAACGTTTTGATGGTTTTACTAGAATGATGAGGTGATCGACAGATCTAAGGTGTGTGTTCTTGGTTTCTTAAATGCTTTTATGCTTGCATGCTTTACTGATTACATGCCTGTATGCACTCAAGATCAAATGCTTGTATAGTCTCATGCTTAAATGCTTATATATAAATTAAGCTCCACTCCCTCATTAAATGTATTTTCTAACCACGTGCACACACATGAAGGACGACATATCTATATGTTTGGAGACTGAAACACTCATATAGTTGGAAGGCCAGGCGCTCACATGCTTTGCCGATCGTACATAAATCCTAAAGTAATTGGACGGTAAGATGAATGTGTACTTGGATGCCAAAATGCACATGTGCTTGTATGTTCAATGCTTTGTTGATCATGTGCTCACATGTGTGCTTGCTTTAATGATCAGTTGCTCGCATGTCTGCTTGCTTAAATGACCACATGCTTTTATGTTCGCATATTTTGATATTCACATACTTCTATGTTCACATGCTTTGATGATTGTTCGCTCATAAGTCTACTTGCTTAGGTGATCACATGCGTTTATGTTCACATGTGTTTTGATATTCACATACTTCTATCTTCACATGCTTTGATGATCATACATTTCTATGTTCACATGCATTGATGATCGTTTGCTCACAAGTCTACTTGCGTAGACGATCACATGCTTATTTGTTAATGTGTTTGGATAATCACATACTTCTATGTTCACATGCTTCGATGTTCGTATGCTCCTACGTCTACATGCTTTAAGGTGAACATGTCCATTTGCCTATATGCCATGATGCTCATATGCTTGGCCTCCTTTATGATTGGATGCTTCTATGTTAACATGCTTCGTTAATATTCACTAGTATGATATCCTAAAACATGTGCACACACTTGGATGCAAATATGTTTATAGGCTCGGAGGCTTAAGTGATTACATTGATGGACGTTCGTGTTCTCAAATGCCTTGACGATTTTGCTTGAATGCTAAGGTGATTGATAGATTGAGGTATGTGTACTTTGGTTCTTAAATGCTATTATGCTTGCAAGCTTTAATGAATACATGCTTGTATGCTCTCTCGATCAAATGCGTGTATACTCTCATGCTTAAATGCTTATAGAAAAATTAAGTGTCACTCCCTCGTTAGATGTATTTTCTAACCACATGTACACCCACATGAATGATGATATATATATATATATATATATGCTTGCAGATGGAAATGCTCATTTAGTTGGATGCTCAGGCGCTCATATGCTTTGATGATCGTGCACAAATCCTAAGGTAATTGGACGGTATGATGTATGTGTACTTGGATGCCAAAATGCACATGTGCATATATGTTCAATGCTTTGTTAATTAGGTGCTCACATGTGTACTTGCCTCAATGATCATTAGCTCACATGTCTGCTTGTTTAGATGACCACAAGCTTTTATGTTCGCATGTTTTTATATTCACAGGCTTTGATGATCATACATTTCAATGTTCACATACTTTGATGATCTTTTGCTCACAAGTCCACTTGCTTAGATGATCACATGCTTTTATTTTCACATGTTTTGATATTCACATACTTCTATGTTCACATACTCTGATGAGCATACATTTTTATGTTCACATGCTTTAATGATCATTTGCTCACATGTCTACTTGCATAGGTGATAATATGCTTTTATGTTCACATGTTTTGATAATCACATATTTCCATGTCCACATGCTTTGATGATCCTATGCTCCTACATCTACATGCTTTAAGGAGAACATGTCCATTTGCATATGCTTTCATGCTCATTTGCTCGTACACTTTTTTGACTAGATGCTTCTATGTTAACATGCAAAGCTAATATTCACTAGCATGATATCCATGAACATGTGCACACACCTGGATGCAAACATGTTTATCGGTTTGGAGGCTTAAGTGATCAAGTAATTGGATGTTCATGCTTTTAAACGTTTTGATGGTTTTGCTTGAATGTTGAGGTGATCGACAGATTTGAGGTGTGTGTTCTTGGTTTTTTAAATGCTCTTATGCTTGCATGCTTTACTGATTACTTGCCTATATGCACTCATGATAATATGCTTGTATAGTCTCATGCTTAAATGCTTATATATAAATTAAGTTCCACTCCCTCTTTAGATGTATTTTCTAACCACATGTGCACACACATGAATGACGATATATCTATATGCTTGGAGACTGAAATACTCATATAGTTGGATGGTCAGGTGCTCACATGCTTTGATGATTGTTCATAAATCCTAAGGTAATTAGATGGTAAGATGTATGTGTACTTGGATGCCAAAATGCACATGTGCTTGTATGTTCAATGCTATTTTGATCATGTGCTCACATGTCTACTTGCTTTAATGATCGGTTGCTCACATGTATGCTTGCTTAGTTGACAACATGCTTTTTTGTTCGCATGTTTTGATATTCACATACTTCTAAGTTCACATGGTTTGATGATCATTCACTCACAAGTCTACTAGCTTAGGCGATCACATGCGTTTATGTTCACATGTATTTTGATATTCAAATACTTCTATCTTCACATACTTTGATGATCATACATTTCTATGTTCACATGGTTTGATGATCGTTTGCTCACAAGTCTATTTGCCTAGATGATCACATGCTTATTTGTTAACATGTTTGGATAATCACATACTTCTATGTTCACATGCTTAAATGATCATATGCTCCTGCGTCTACATGCTTTAAGGTGAACATGTCCACTTGCCTATATGCCAAGATGCTCATATGCTCGGCCACCTTTATGATTGGATGCTTCTATGTTAACATGCTTCATTAATATTCAGTAGTATGATATCCACAAACATGTGCACGCACTTGGATGCAAATATGTTTATAGGCTTAGAGGTTTAAGTGATTACGTAGATAGACGTTCGTGTTCTCAAATGCTTTGACGATTTTCCTTGAATGTTAAGGTGATTGATAGATCTGAGGTATGTGTACTTTGGTTCTTAAATGCTATTATGCTTGCAAGCTTTAATGATTACATGCTTGTATGCTCTCTCGATCAAATGCTTGTATACTTTAATGCTTAAATGCTTACAGATAAATTAAGTGTCACTCCCTCATTAGATGTATTTTCTAACCACATGTACACCCACATCAACGACGATATATATATATATATATATGCTTGGAGACGGAAATGCTCATTTAGTTGGATGCTCAGGCGCTCACATGCTTTGATGATCGTGCATAAATCCTAAGGTAATTGGATGGTATGATGTATGTGTATTTGGATGAAAAAATGTACATTTGCATGTATGTTCAATGCTTTGTTAATTAGGTGTTCACATGTGTACTTGCTTCGATGATCATCTGCTCACATGTCTGCTTGCTTAGATGACCACAAGCTTTTGTGTTCGTATGTTTTTGCATTCACAGGCTTTGATGATCATACATTTCAATGTTCACATACTTTGATGATCTTTTGCTCACAAGTCAACTTGCTTAGAGGATCACATGCTTTTATTTTCATATGTCTTGATATTCATATACTTCTATGTTCAGTTGCTTTGATGATCATACATTTTTATGTTCACATGCTTTAATGATCATTTGCTCACATGTCTACTTGCTTAGGTGATCATATGCTTTTATGTTCACATGTTTTGATAATCACATATTTCTATGTTCACATGCTTTGATGATCATACACTTTTATGTTCACATGCTTTGATGATCCTATGCTCTTACGTCTACATGCTTTAAGGAGAACATGTCCACTTGCATATATGCCTTCATGCACATTTGCTCTTACACTTTTTTGATTTGATGCTCCTATGTTAACATGCATCGCTAATATTCACTAGCATGATATCCACGAACATGTGCACACACTTGGATGCTAACATGTTTATAGGCTTGGAGGCTTAAGTGATCAAGTAATTGGATGTTCGTGCGCTCAAACGTTTTGATGGTTTTGCTTGATTGTTGAGGTGATCGACAGATTTGAGGTAGGTGTTCTTGGGTTCTTAAATGCTCTTATGTTTGCATACTTGACTGATTACTTGCTTGTATGTACTCATAATTAAATGCCTGTATAGTCTCATGCTTAAATTCTTATATATAAATTAAGTTCCACTCCCTAATTAGATGTATTTTCTAACCACATTTGCACACACATGAATGATGACATATCTATATGCTTGGAGATTGAAACACTCATATAGTTGGATGGTCAAGCGTTTACATGCTTTGATGATCGTGCATAAATCCTAAGGTAATTGGACGGTAAGATGTATTTGTACTTGGATGCCAAAATGAACATGTGCTTGTATGTACAATGCTTTGTTGATCATGTGCTCACATGTGTACTTGCTTTAATGATCATTTGCTCACATGTCTGCTTGCTTAGTTGACCACATGCTTTTATGTTCGCATGTTTTGATATTCACATACTGCGATGTTCACATGCTTTGATGATCATTTTCTCACACGTCAACTAGCTTTGATGATCACATGCTTTGATGTACACATGTTTTGTTATTCACACACTTCAATGTTCACATGCTTTTATGATCATACATTTTTATGTTCACATGCTTTGATGACCATTTGCTCACATTTCTACTTGCTTAGGTGATCATATGCTTTTATGTTCACATGTTTTGATAATCACATATTTCCATGTTCACATGCTTTGATGATCATACACTTCTATGTTCACATGCTTTGATGATCCTATGCTACATCTACATGCTTTAAGGAGAACATGTCGACTTGCATATGCTTTCATGCTCATTTGCTCGTACACTTTTTTGATTAAATGCTTCTATGTTAACATGCATCGCTAATATTCACTAACATGATATCCATGAACATGTGCACACACTTGGATGCTAACATGTTTATAGGCTTGGAGACTTAAGTGATCAAGTAATTGAACATTTGTGCTTTTAAACATTTTGACGGTTTTGCTTGAATGTTGAGGTGATCGACAGATTTGAGGTGTGTGTTCTTGGTTTCTTAAATGCTCTTATGCTTGCATGCTTTACTGATTACTTGCCTGTATGCACTCATGATAATATGCTTGTATAGTTTCATGCTTAAATGCTTATATATAAATTAAGTTCCACTCCCTCTTTAGATGTATTTTCTAACCACATGTGCACATACATGAATGATAATATATCTATATGCTTGGAGACTGAAACACTCATATTGTTGGATGGTCAGGCGCTCACATGCTTTGATGTTCGTTCATAAATCCTAAGGTAATTAGATGGTAAGATGTATGTGTACTTGGATGCCAAAATGCACATGTGCTTGTATGTTCATTGTTTTTTTGATCATGTGCTCACATGTCTACTTCCTTTAATGATCAGTTGCTCACATGTCTGCTTGCTTAGATGACCACATGCTTTTATGTTCGCATGTTTTAATATTCACATACTTCTATGTTCACATGCGTTTTGATATTAGAATACTTCTATCTTCACATGCTTTGATGATCATACATTTCTATGTTCACATGCTTTGATGATCGCTTTCTCACAAGTCTACTTGCTTAGACGATCACGTGCTTATTTGTTAACGTGTTTGGATAACCACATACTTCTATGTTCACATGCTTCAATGATTGTATGCTCCTACGTCTACATGCTTTAAGGTGAACATGTCCACTTGCCTATATGCCATGATGCTCATATGCTCGGCCACCTTTATGATTGAATGCTTCTATGTTAACATGCTTCGTTAATATTCACTAGTATGATATCCACAAATGTGTGCACACATTGGTGCTAACATGTTTATAGGCTTGAAGGCTTAAGTGATCAAGTAATTGGATATTCGTGCGCTCAAACGTATTGATGGTTTTGTTTGAATGTTGAGGTGATCAACAGATTTGAGGTATGTGTTCCAGGGTTCTTAAATGCTCTTATGCTTGCATACTTTGATGATCGTGCATAAATCCTTAGGTAATTGGATGGTAAGATGTATTTGTACTTGGATGCCAAAATGCACATGTGCTTGTATGTTCAGTGCTTTGTTGATCATGTGCTCACATGTGTACTTGCTTTAATGATCATTTGCTCACATGTCTGCTTGCTTCGATGTCCACATGCTTTTATGTTCGCATGCTTTGATATTCATATACTTCTATGTTCACATGCTTTGATGATCATAGATTTCTATGTTCACATGCTTTGATGGTCGTTTGCTCACAAGTCTACTTGCTTAGATGATCACATGCTTTTATGTTCACATGTTTTGTTATTCACATACATTTATGTTCAAATGCTTTGATGATCATAGATTTCTATGTTCACATGCTTTAACAGTCGTTTGCTCACAAGTCTACTTGCTTAGATGATCACATGCTTTTATATTCACATGTTTTGTTATTCACATACTTCTTTGTTCACATGCTTTGATGATCATACATTTTTATGTTCACATGCTTTAATGACCATTTGTTCACATTTGTACTTGCTTAGCTGATCATATGCTTTTATGTTCACATGTTTTGATAATCACATATTTCCATTTTCACATGCTTTGATGATCGTATGCTCCTACGTCGACATGCTTTAAGGAGAACATGTCCACCTGCTTATATGCCATCATGCTCATATGCTTGGCCACTTTTATGATTGGATGCTCCTATGTTAACATGCTTCGTTAATATTCACTAGTATGATATCCACAAACATGTGCACAAACTAGGACGCTAATATGTTTATAGGCTCGGAGGCATAAGTGATTACGTAGATGGACGTTTGTGTGCTCAAATGCTTTTACGATTTTGGTTGAATGCTAAGGTGATTGGTAGATTCGAGGTACGTGTACTTGGGTTCTTAAATACGATTATGCTTGCAAGCTTTAATGATCACATGCTTGTATGCACTCTCGATCAAATGCTTGCATACTCTCATGCTTAAATGGTTACATATAAATTAAGTGTCACTCCCTTATTAGATGTATTTTCTAACCAGATGTGCACGCACATCAATGACGATATATCTATATGCTTGGAGACTGAAATGCTCATTTAGTTGGATGCTCAGGTGCTCACTTGCTTTGAATATCACATGCTTTTATGTTCACATGTTTTGATAAGCACAAATTTCCATGTTCACATGCTTTGATGATCATACACTTCTATGTTCACATGCTTCGATGATCCTATGCTCCTACATCTACATGCTTTAAGGAGAACATGTCCAGTTGCATCCATCCCTACGTGATCATTTGCTCGTACACTTTTTTGATTGGATGCTCCTGTGTTCGCATGCATCGCTAATATTCATAAGCATGATATCCATGAACATGTGCACACACTTGGATGCTAACATGATTATAGGCATGGAGGCTTAAGTGATCAAGTAATTGGGCATTCGTGCTTTCAAAAGTTTTGATGGTTTTGTTTGAATGTTGAGGGGATCGACAGATTTGAGGTATGTGTTCTTTTGTGCTAAAATGCTCTTATGCTTGTATGCTTTACTGATTACTTGCTCATATGCACTCATGATCAAATGCTTGTATAGTCTCATGCTTAAACGCTTATATATAAATTAAGTTCCACTCCCTTATTAGATGTATTTTCTAACCACATGTGCAAACACATGAATGCCGATATATCTATATTCTTGGAGATTGAAACACTTATATCGTTGGATGGTCAGGTGCTCACATGCTTTGATGATCATGCAAAAATCCTAAGGTAATTGCACGGTAAGATGTATGTGTACTTGGATGCCAAAATGCACATGTGCTTGTATGTTCAATGCTTTGTTGATCATGTGGTCCAACGTCTACATGCTTTAAGGGGAACATGTCCACTTACATGTATGCCTTCATGCTCAGTTGCTTGTACACTTTTTTAACTGGATGCTCCTATGTTAACATGCATCGCAAATATTTAGTAGCATGATATCCACGAACATGTACACACATTTGGATGCTAACATGTTTATAGGCTTGGAGGCTTAAGTGATCAAGTAATCGGACGTTCGTGCGCTCAAAAATGTTTTGACGGTTTTGCTTTAATGTTGAGGTGATCGAGAAATTTGAGGTATGTGTTCCTGGGTTCTGAAATGCTTTTATGCTTGCATGCTTCTACTGATTCCTTGCTTGTATGCAATCATGATCAAATGCATGTATAGTCTCATGCTTAAATGCTTATATATAAATTAAGTTCCACTCCTTCGTTAGATGTATTTTCTAACCACATGTGCACACACATGATTGACGATATATCTATATGCTCGGAGACTAAAACACTCATCTAGTTGCACGGTTAGGCGCTAACATGCTATGATGATTGTGCATAAATCCTAAGGTAATTGGATGGTAAGATGTATGTGTACTTGGATCCAAAATGCACATGTGCTTGTATGTTCAATGCTTTGTTGATCATGTACTCACATGTGTACTTGCTTTAATGATCATTTGCTCACATGTCTGCTAGCTTAGATGACCACAAGTTTTTATGTTGTTTTGATATTCACATACTTCTATGTTCACATGCTTTAATGATCATAGATTTCCATGTTCACATGCTTTGATGATCGTTTGCTCGCAAGTCTACTTGCCTAGATGATCACATGCTTATTTGTTAACATGTTTTGATAATCACATACTTCTATGTCCACATGGTTTGAGGATCGTATGGTCCTACGTCTACATGCTTTAAGGAGAAAAAGTCCACTTGCTTATATGCCATCATGGTCATATGCTCGGCCACTTTTTTGATTGGATGCTCCAATGTTGATATGCTTTGTTAGTATTCACTAGTATGATATCCACCAACATGTGCACACACTTGGATGCTAATATGTTTATAGGCTCGGAGGCTTAAGTGATTATGTAGATGGACGTTTGTGTGCTCAAACGCTTGAACGATTTTGCTTGAATGCTAAAGTGATTGGTAGATTTCAGGCATGTGTACTTGGGTTCTTAAATGCTATTATGCTAGCAAGCTTTACT
The DNA here is from genome assembly GCA_023621385.1 of Quercus gilva. Lineage (NCBI taxonomy): Eukaryota > Viridiplantae > Streptophyta > Magnoliopsida > Fagales > Fagaceae > Quercus > Quercus gilva. The sequence goes on along the minus strand of CM042473.1, from coordinate 34,113,535 downwards.
GATCACATGCCTGTATGCTCTCTCGATCAAATGCTTGTGTACTCTCATACTTAAATGCTTACATATAAATTAAGTGTTACTTCCTCATTAGATGTATTTTCTAACGAAATGTGCACACACATGAATGACGATATAACTATATGCTTAGAGACTGAAATGCTCATTTAGTTGGATGCTCAGGCACTCACATGCTTCGATGATTGAGCATAAATCCTAAGACAATTGGATGGTAAGATGTATGTGTACTTGGATGCCAAAATGCACATGTGCATGTATGTTCAATGCTTTGTTAATCAGGTGCTCACATGTCTGCTTATTTAGATGACCACATGCTTTTATGTTCATATGTTTTGATATTCACATACTTCTATGTTCACATGCTTTGATGATCATAGATTTCTATGTTCACATGCTTTGATGGTCGTTCGCTCACAAGTCTAGTTGCTTAGATGATCACATGCATTTACGTTCACGTGTGTTTTGATGTTCAAATACTTCTATCTTCACATGCTTTGATGATCATAGATTTCTATGTTCACATGCTTTGATGATCGTTTGCTTACAAGTCTACTTGCTTAGATGATCACATGCTTTTATGTTCACATGTTTTGATATTCAAATACCTCTACCTTCACATGCTTTGATGATCATACATTTCTATGTTCACATGCTTTGATGATTGTTTGCTCACAAGTCTACTTGCTTTAATGATCACATGCTTTTATGTTCACTTGTTTTGATATTCACATACTTCTATGTTCACATGCTTTAATGATCATATGCTCACAAGTCTACTTGCTTAGACGATCACATGCTTATTTGTTAACATGTTTTGATAATCACATACTTCCATGTTCACATACTTTGATGAACCTATGCTCCTACGTCTACATGCTTTAAGGAGAACATGACCACTTGCATATATGCCTTCAAGCTCATTTGCTCGTACACTTTTTTGATTGGATGCTCTTATGTTAACATGCACCGCTAATATTCACTACCATGATCTCCGCGAACATGTGCACACACTTGGATGCTAACATGTTTATAGGCTTGGAGGCTTAAGTGATCAAGTAATTGGACGTTCATGCGCTCAATCGTTTTGATGGTTTTGCTTGAATGTTGAGGTGATCGACAAATTTGAGGTATGTGTTCTTGGGTTCTTAAATGCTCTTATGCTTGCATGCTTTACTGATTACTTCCTTGCATGCACTCATGATCAAATGCTTGTATAGTTTCAATGTTAGATGCATATATAAAAATTAAGTTCCACTCCCTCCTTTGACGTATTTTCTAACCACATGGCATACACACGAATGACGATATATCTGTATGCTTGGAGACTGAAATTCTCATTTAGTTGGATGTTAGGCACAAACATGCTTTGATGATCGTGCATAAATCCTAAGGTAATTGGATGGTAAGATTATTGTGTACTTGGATGCCAAAATGCACATGTACATGTATGTTCAATGCTTTGTTAATCAAGCGGTCACATGTGCACTTGCTTCGATGATCATTTGCTCAAATGTCTGCTTGCTTAGATGACCACATGCTTTTATGTTTGCATGTTTTGATATTCATTGGTTTTGATGATCATACATTTCAATGTTCATGTACTTTGATGATCATTTGCACACAAGTCTACTTGCTTAGATGATCACATGCTTTTACGTTCACAAGTTTTGATATTCACATACTTCTATGTTCACATGCTTTGATGATCAAACATTTTTATGTTCATATGCTTTGATGATCATTTGCTTACTTGTCTACTTGCTTAGGTGATCATATACTTTTATGTTCACATGTTTTGATAATCACATATTTCCATGTTCACATGGTTTGATGATCATACACTTCTATGTTCACATGCTTTGATGATCCTATGCTCCAACGTCTACATTCTTTAAGGAGAACATTTCCACTTGCATAAATGACTTCATACTCATTTGCTCGTACACTTTTTTGATTGGATGCTCCTACATTAACATGCATCACTAATATTCACTAGCACAATATCCACTAACATGTGCACACACTTAGATGCTAACATGTTTATGGGCTTGGAGGCTTAAGTGATCAAGTAATTGGACGTTCGTGCTTTAAAACGTTTTGATGGTTTTGCTTGAATGTTGAGGTGATCAACAGATTTGAGGTGTGTGTTCTTGGTTTCTTAAATGCTCTTATGCTTGCATGCTTTACTGATTAGTTGCTTGTATGCATCCATGATCAAATGCTTGTATAGTCTCATGCTTAAATGCTTATATATAAATTAAGTTCCACTCCTCATTAGATGTATTTTCGAAGCACATGTGCACACACATGAATGACGATATATCTATATGCTTGGAGACTGAAACACTCATCTCGTTGGATGGTCAGGCGCTTACATGCTTTGATGATCGTGCATAAATCATAAGGTAATTGGATGGTAAGATGTATGTGTTCTTGGATGCCAAAATGCACATGTGCATGTATGGTCAATGCTTTGTTGATCATGTGCTCACATGTGTACTTGCTTTAATGATCATTTGCTCACATGTCTGTTTGCTTAGATGACGACATGCTTTTATGTTCGCATGTTTTGATATTCACAAAGTTCAATGTTCGCATGCTTTGATGATCATAGATTTCTATGTTCACATGCTTTGATGATCGTTTGCTCACAAGTCTACTTACTTGGATGATCACTTACTTTTATGTTCACTTGTTTTGATATTCAATACTTCTATCTTCACATGCTCTGATGATCATACATTTCAATGTTCACATGCTTTGATGATTGTTTGCTCACAAGTCTACTTTCTTAGATGATCACATGCTTTTATGTTCACATGTTTTGATATTCACATACTTTTATGTTCACATGCTTTGATGAACTTACTTTTTTGTGTTCACATGCTTTGATGTTCATTTGCTCACATGTCTACTTGCTTAGGTGATCATATGTTTTTATGTTCACATGTTTTGATAATCACATATTTCCATGTTCACATGCTTTGATGATCACACACTTCTATGTTCACATGCTTTGATGATCCTATGCTCCAACATCTACATGATTTAAGGAGAACATGCCCACTTACATGTATGCCTTCATGCTCATTTGCTCGAACACTTTTTGAATTGGATAATCCTATGTAAACATGCATCGCTAATATTTAGTAGCTTGATATCCACGAACATGTACACACACTTGGATGCTAACATGTTTATAGGCTTGGAGGCTTAAGTGATCAAGTAATCGGACGTTCGTGCACTCAAATATTTTGATGGTTTTGCGTTAATGTTGAGGTGATCGACAAATTTGAGGTATGTGTTCCTGGGTTCTTAAATGCTCTTATGGTTGCATGCTTTACTGATTACTTGCTTGTATGCACTCATGATCAAATGCATGTATAGTCTCATGCTTAAATGCTTATATATAAATTAAGTTCCACTCCTTCATTGGATGTATTTTCTAACCACATGTGCACACACATGAATGACGATATATCTTTATGCTTGGAGACTGAAACACTCATATAGTTGGATGGTCAGGCGCTAACATGCTTTGATAATCGTGCATAAATCCTAAGGTAATTGGACGGTAAGATGTATGTGTACTTGAATGCCAAAATGCACATGTGCTTGTATGTTCAATGCTTTGTTGATCATGTGCTCACATGTGTACTTGCTTTAATGATCATTTGCTCACATGTCTGCTTGCTTAGATGATCATTAGCTTTTATGTTGTTTTGATATTCACATACTTCTATGTACACATGCTTTGATGATCGTTTGCTCATAAGTCTACTTGCCTAGATGATCACATGCTTATTTGTTAACATGTTTTGATAATCACATACTTCTATGTTCACATGCTTTGATGATCGTATGCTCCCACGTCTACATGCTTTAAGGAGGACATGTCCACTTGCTTATATGCCATCATGCTCACATGCTCGGCCACTTTTATGATTGAATGCTCCTATGTTGACATGCTTCTTTAATATTCACTAGTATGATGTCCACCAACATGTGCACACACTTGGATGCTAATATGTTTATAGGCTCGGAGGCTTGAGTGATTATGTAGATGGACGTTCGTGTGCTCAAACGCTTGGACGATTTTGCTTGAATGCTAAGGTGATTGGTAGATTTGTGGTATGTGTACTTGGGTTCTTAAATGTTATTATGCTAGCAAGCTTTAATGATCACATGCTTGTATGCTCTCTCGATCAAATGCTTGTGTACTCTCATACTTAAATGCTTACATATAAATTAAGTGTCACTTCCTCATTAGATATATTTTCTAACGACATGTGCACACACATGAATGACGATATATCCATATGCTTGGAGACTGAAATGCTCATTTAGTTGGATGCTCAGGTGCTCACATGCTTCGATGATTGTGCATAAATCCTAAGGTAGTTGGACGGTAAGTTGACCACAAGCTTTTATGTTGTTTTGATATTCACAGACTTTTATGTTCACATACTTTCATGATCGTTTGCTCACAATTCTACTTGCTTAGATGATCACTTGCTTTTATGTTCACATGTTTTGATATTCACATACTTCTGTGGTCACATGCTTTGGCGATCATACATTTTTATGTTCACATGCTTTGATGATCATTTGCTCACATGTCTACTTGCTTAGGTGATCATAGGCTTTTATGTTCACATGTTTTGATAATCACATATTTCCATGTTCACATGCTTTGATGATCATACACTTCTATGTTCACATGCTTTGATGATCCTATGGTCTTACGTCTACATGCTTTAAGGAGAACATGTTAACTTGCATATATGCCTTCATGCTCATTTGCTCGTACACTTTTTTGATTGGATGCTCCTATGTTAACATGCATCGCTAATATTCACTAGCATGATATCCACGAACATGTGCACACACTTGGATGCTAACATGATTATAGGGTTGGAGGCTTAAGTGATCAAGTATTTGGACGTTCGTGTACTCAAACGTTTTGATGGTTTTGCTTGAATGTTGAGGTGATCGACAGATTTCGGGTATGTGTTCCTGGGTTCTTAAATGCTCTTATACTTGCATGCGTTACTTATTACTTGCTTGTATGCACTCATGATCAAATGCGTGTATAGTCTCATGCTTAAATGCTTATATATAAATTAAGTTCCACTCCATCGTTTGATTTATTTTCTAACCACATGTGCAGACACATGAAAGACGATATATCTATATGCTTGGAGACTGAAACACTCATATAGTTGGATGGTTAGGCGCTCACATGCTTTGATGATCGTGTATAAATCCTAAGGTAATTTATGCCTTCATGCTCATTTGCTCGTACACTTTTTTGATTGAATGCTCCTATGTTAAAATGCATCGCTAATATTCACTAGCATGATATCCATAAACATGTGCACACACTTGGATCCTAACATGTTTATAGGCTTGGAGGCTTAAGTGATCAAGTAATTGGACGTTCGTGCTTTCAAATGTTTTGATGGTTTTGCTTGAATAATGAGGTGATCGACAGATTTGAGATGTGTGTTCTTGGTTTCTTAAATGCTCTTATGCTTGCATGCTTTACTGATTACTTGCCTGTATGCACTCATGATCAATTGCTTGTATAGTCTCATGCTTAAATGCTTATACATAAATTAAGTTCGACTCCCTCATTAGAAGTATTTTCTAACCAAATGTGCACACACATGAATGACGATATATCTATATGCTTGGAGACTGAAACACTCATATAGTTGGATAGTCAGGCGCTCACATGCTTTGATGATTGTATATAAATCCTAAGGTAATTGGACGATAAGATGTATTTGTACTTGCATGGCAAAATGCACATGTGCTTGTATGCTCAATGCTTTGTTGATCATGTGCTCCCATGTGTACCTGCTTTAATGATCATTCGGTCACATGTCTGCTTGCTTAGATGACCACATGCTTTTATGTTCGCATGTTTTGATATTCACATACTTTTATGTTCACATGCTTTGATGATCGTATGCTCCTACGTCTATATGCTTTACGGAGATCATGTCCACTTGCCTATATGCTATCATGCTCATATGCTCGTACACTTTTTTGATTGGATGCTCCTATGTTAACATGCTTCGTTATTATTCACTAGTATGTTATCCACATACATGTGCACAGACTTGGATGCTAATATGTTTACAGTCTTAGAGGCATAAGTGATCATGTAGTTGGGCGTTCGTGCGCTCAAACGCTTTGACGATTTTGCATGAATGCTGAGGTGATTGGTAGATTTGAGGTATGTGTACTTGGGTTTTTAAATGCTCTTATGCTTGCATGCTCTGATGATCACGTACTTGTATGCTCTCACGATCAGATTCTTATATATTCTCATGCTTAAATGCTTGCATATAAATTAAGTGTCACTCCCTTATTAGATGTATTTTCTAACCACATGTGCACACACATGAATGACGATATATCTATATACTTGGTGATTGAAACGCTTATGTAGTTGGATGCTCAGGCCCTCACATGCTTTTATGATCGTGCATAAATCCTAAGGTAATTGGACTGTAAGATTTATGTGTACTTGGATGCCAAAATGCACATGTGCTTGTATGTTCAATGCTTTGGTGATCATTTGCTCGCATGTTTGCTTGCTTTGCCGTCCACATGCTTTTATGTTCACATGTTTTGATATTATCATACTTCTATGTTCACATGCTTTGAGGATCATACATTTCTATGTTCATATGCTTTGATGATCGTTTGCTCATATGTCTACTAGGTAAGTTGATCACATGTTTTGATAATCATATACCTCAATGTTCAAATGCTTTGATGATCGTATGCTCTTACATCTACATGCTTTAAGGAGAACATGTCCACTTGCCTATATGTGATCATGCTCATATGGTCGGACACTATTATGATTGGATGCTCCTACGTTAACATGCTTTGTTAATATTCACTAGTATGATATCCACAAACATGTGCCCACACTTGGATGCTAATATGTTTATAGGCTTGGAGGCTTAAGTAACCATGCAGTAAGACGTTCGTGAGCTTAAAGGCTTTGATGATTTTGCTTGAATGCTGAGGTGATAGGTAGATTTTTGGTATGTGTTCTTGGGTTTTTAAATACTATTACGCTTATATGCTCTAATGATCACATTCTTGTATGCTTTCATGATCAAATGCTAGTATTGTCTCATGCTTAAATGCTTATATATAAATTAAGTGTCACCCCTTCATAAGATTTATTTTCTGACCACATGTGCTTGCACTTGAATGACGATATATCTATATGCTTGGAGACTAATACGCTCATGCAGTTTGATGCTTAGGCACTCACATGCTTTGATGATCGTGCTTAAATCCTAAGGTGATTGCGTGGTAAGATGTATGTGTACTCGAATGCCTAAATGCACATGTGCTTGCATGTTCTGTGGTTTGTTGATCAAGTGCTCACATGTGTATTTGCTTTGGTGATCATTTGCTCACATATCTACTTACTTAGATGATCACATGCTTTTATATTCACATGCTTTGTTATTCACATACTTCTATGTTCACATGCTTTTATGATCATACAATTCTATGTTCACATGCTTTAATGATCATTTGCTCACATATCTACTTGCTTAGGTGATCATATGCTTTTATGTTCACATGTTTTAATAATCACATATTTTGATGTTCACAAGCTTTGATGATCCTATGCTTCTACGTCTACATGCTTTAAGGAGAACATATCCACTTTTATATATGCCTTCATGCTTATTTGCTCATACACTTTTTTAATTGGATGATCCTATGTTAACATGCTCCTATGATATCCACGAACATGTGCACACACTTGGATGCTAACATGTTTATAGGCTTAGAGGCTTAAGTGATCATGTAATTGGATGATTGTGCGCTCAAACGCTTTGTCGGTTTTTCTTGAATGTTGAGGTGATCGAAAAATTTGAGGTATGTGTTCCTGGGTTCTTAAATGCTCTTATGCTTGCATGCTCTACTGATTACTTGCTTGTATGACTCATGATAAAATGCTTGTATAGCCTCATGCTTAAATGCTTACACATAAATTAAGTGTCACCCATTCATAAGATTTATTTGCTAACCGCATGTGAACACACTTGAATGACGATATATCTGTATGCTTGGAGACTGAAACGCTTATGTAGCTGGATGCTCAGGCACTCACATGCTTTAATGATCGTGCATAAATCCTAAGGTAATTGGACAATAAGATGTATGTGTACTTGGATGCGAAAATGCACATGTGCTTTTATGTTCAATGCTTTGTTAATCAGGTGCTCACATGGGTACTTGCTTTGATGATCATTTGCTCACATGTCTGCTTGCTTAGATGACCATATGCTTTTTTGTTCACATGTTTTGATATTCACATTTTCCTATGTTCACATGCTTTGATGATCGTACATTTCTATGTTCACATGATTTAATGATCGTTTGTTCACATGTCTACTTGCTTAGGTGATCTTACATGCTTGTTCGTTCACATGTTTTAATAATCACATACTTCTATGTTCACATGGTTTGATGATCGTATAATCCTACATCTACATCTACATGCTTTGATGATCCTATGCTTCCTATGTTAACATGCGTCGTTAATATTCACTAGCATGATATCCACAAACATGTGCACACACTTGGATGCTAATATGTTTATAGGCTTGGAGGCTTAAGTAATCATGTAGTTGGACGTTCGTGCACTCAAATGCTTTGAAGGTTTTGCTTGAATGTTGAGGTGATCGATAGATTTGAGCTATGTGTTCTAGAGTTCTTAAATGCTACTATGCTTGTATGCTTTAATAGTCACATACTTGTATGATCTCATGATCAAACGCTTGTATAGTCTCATGCTTAAATGCTTACATATAAATTAAGTGTCACCCCTTCATAGGATTTATTTTCTGACCACATGTACTCACACATGAATGACAATATACCTATATGCTTGAAGACTAAAACACTCATGTAGTTGGATGCTCAGGCGCACACATGCTTTGATGATCGTCCAATATGTATGTGCCTTTGGATGTCAAAATGCACATGTGGTTTTATGTTCAATGCTTTGTTGATCAGGAGTTCACATGTGTACTTGCTTTGATGATTTTTTTTTTTCACCTATCTGCTTGCTTAGATTATCACATGCTTTAATGTACACAAGTTTTGATATTCACATACTTCTTTGTTCATATGCTTTGATGATCATACATTTCTATGTTCACAAGCTTTGATGATCGTTTGTTCGCATGTCTACCAGCTTAGTTGATCACATGCTTATTTTTTCATAGGTTTTCATAATCACATACTTCTATGTTCACATGCTTTGTTGATCGTATGCTCTTATGTCTATGTGCTTTAAGGAGAACATGTCCACTTGCCTATATGCCATCATGATCATATGCTTGGACACTTTTATGACTAGATGCTCCTACGCCAACATGCTTCGTTAATATTCACTAGTGTCATATTTACAAATATGAGCACACACTTGGATGCTAATATGTTTAAAGGCTTGGAGCCTTTAGTGATCATGTAGTTGGACTTTCGTGGGCTCAAACGCTTTGACTATTTTGCTTGAATGCTATGGTGATTGGTAGATTTGAGGTATGTGTTCCTGGGTTCTTAAATGCTATTATGGTTGTATGCTCTATTGATCACATGCTTGTATGCTGTCATCATCAAATGCTTGTATAGTCTCATGCTTAAATGCTTACATATAAATCAAGTATCACCCCTTCACAAGATTTATTTTCTAACCATACGTGCAAACACTTGAATGACGATATATCTAGATGCTTGGAGACTGAAACACTCATGTAGTTTGATGCTTAGGCACTCATATGCTTTGATGATCGTGCTTAAATCCTAAGGTGATTGCATGGTATGATGTACGTGTACTCAGATGCCTAATTGCACATGTGCTTTTATGTTTTATGGTTTGTTGATCAAGTGCGCACATGTGTATTTGCATTGATGATCATTTGCTCATATATCTACTTGCTTAGATGTTCACATGCTTTTATCTTCACATGTTTGCAAATTCACATACTTCTACGTTCACATGCTTTGATGATCATATGCTCCTACGCCCACATGCTTTTTGGAGAACATGTCCACTTCCCTATATGCCATCTTGCTAATTTGCTCAGACACTTTATGATTGGATGCTTCATTAATATTCACTAGTATGATATCCACAAACATATACATACACTTGGGTGCTAACATGATGCTTGGATGATTTTGCTTGAATGCTAAGCTAATGCGTAGAGTTTAGGTATGCGTACTTATGTTTTTAAATGCTCTTATGCCAGTATGCTCAAATGATCACATGCTTGTATGCTCTCACGATCAAATGCTTGTATACTTTTATGCTTAAATGGTTACATATTAATTAAGTGGCACTCCTTTATAAAATTTATTTTCTAACCACATGTGCACACACATGAATGACGATATATCTATATGCTTGGAGACTGAAATGCTCATTTAGTAGGATGCTCAGGCGCTCACATGCATTGATGATCATGCATAAATCCTAAGGTAATTGGACAGTATGATGTATGTGTACTTGGATGCCAAAATGAACATGTGTATGTATGTTCAATGCTTTGTCAATCAGGAGCTCACATGTGTACATGCTTTGATGATCATTTGCTCACAAATCTACTTGCTTAGATGTTCACATGCTTTTATGTTCACGTTTTTCAAGTTCACATACTTCTATGTTCACATGCTTTGATGATCGTATGCTCATACGTCCACAAGCTTTTTGGAGAACATGTCCACTTCCCCATATGCCTTCACGCTCATCTGCTCGGACACTTTATGATTTGATGCTTCATTAATATTCACTAGTATGATATCCATAAACATATACACACACTTGGGTGCAAACATGATGCTTTGACCGCTAAGCAAATTCGTAGACTTTAGGTATGCGTACTTAGGATTTTAAATGCTCTTATGCCTACAAGGTCAAATGATCACATGCTTGTATGCTCTCACGATGAAATGCTTGTATACTTTCATGCTTAAATGGTTACATATTAATTAAGTGTCACACCTTTATAAAATTTATTTTCCAACCACATGTGCAGACACATGAATGATGATATCTCTATATGCTTGGAGACTGAAATGCTCATTTAGTTGGATGCCCAGGCGCTCACATGCTTTGATGATCGTGCATAAATCCTAAGGTAATTGGACGGTATGATGTATGTGTACTTGGATGCCAAAATGAACATGTGCATGTATGTTCAATGCTTTGTCAATCAGAAGCTCACATGTGTACTTGCTTTGATGATCATTTGCTCACATATCTACTTGCTTTGATGTTCACATGCTTTCAAGTTCACATGCTTCTATGTTCACATACTTTGATGATCATATGCTCCTACGTCCACATGCTTTTTGGAGAACATGTCCACTTCCCTATATGCCATCATGCTCATCAACTAGAACGCTTAATGATTGGATGCTTCATTAATATTCACTAGTATGATATCCACAAACATTTACACACACTTGGGTGCTTGCATGATGCTTTGACGATTTTGCTTGAATACTAAGCTAATTCGTAGACTTTAGGTATGCGTGCTTAGGTTTTTAAATTCTCTTTTGCTTGCATGCTCAAATGATCACATGCTTGTATGCTCTCACGATGAAATACTTGTATACTTTCATGCTTAAATGGTTACATATTAATTAAGTGGCACTCCTTTATAAAATTTATTTTCTAATCACATGTGCACACACATTAATCACGATATATCTATATGCTTCGGGACTGAAATGCTCATTTAGTTGGATGCTCAGGCACTCACATGCTTTGAAGATCGTGCAAAAATCCTAAGGTAATTGGACGGTATGATGTATCTGTACTTGGATGCCAAAATGAACATGTGCATGTATGTTCAATGCTTTGTTAATCAGGTGCTCACAACTATACTTGCTTTGATGATCATTTGCTCACATATCTACTCGCTTAGATGTCACATGCTTTAATGTTCACATGTTTTCAAGTTCACATACTTCTATGTTCACATGTTTTGATGATCGTACGCTCCTACGTCCACATGCTTTTTGGAGAACATGTCCACTTCCCTATATGCCTTCACGCTCATCTGCTCGTACACTTTTTGATTTGATGCTTCATTAATATTCACTAGTATGATATCCATAAACGTATACACATACTTGGGCGCAAACATGATGCTTTGACGATTTTGCCTGAATGCTAAGCAAATTCGTAGACTTTAGGTATGCGTACTTAGGTTTTTAAATGCTTTTATTCTTGCATGCTCAAATGATCACATCCTTGTATGCTCTCACGATGAAATGCTTGTATACTTTCATGCTTAAATGGTTACATACTAATTAAGTGTCACTCCTTTATAAAATTTATTTTCCAACCACATGTGCAAACACATGTATGACGATATATCTATATGCTTGGAGACTGAAATGCTCATTTAGTTGGATGCTCAGGCGCTCACATGCATTGATGATCGTGCATAAATCCTAAGGCAATTGGATTGTATGATGTATGTATACTTGGATGCCAAAATGAACATGTGCCTTTATGTGCTTCGTTAATCAAGTGCTCACATATGTACTTGCTTTGAGGATCATTTGCTCACATATCTACTTGCTTAGATGTTCACATGCTTTTATGTTCACATGTTTTCAAATTCACATACTTCTACATTCACATGCTTTGATGATCGTATGCTCCTACGTCCACATGCTTTTTGGAGAACATGTCCGCTTCCCTATATCCCTTCATGCTTATCTGCTTGAACACGTTATGATTGGATGCTTCATTAATATTCACTAGTATGATATCCACAAACATATACACACACTTGGGAGCTAACATGATGCTTGGACGATTTTGCTTGAATGCTAAGCTAATTCGTAGAATTTAGGTATGCGTACTTAGGTTTTTAAATGCTCTTATGCCTGCATGCTCAAATGATCACACGCTTGTATGCTCTCACGATGAAATGCTTGTATACTTTCATGCTTAAATGGTTACATATTAATTAAGTGGTACTCCTTTATAAAATTTATTTTCTAACCACATGTGCACACACATGAATGACAATATATCTATATGCTTGGAGACTGAAATGCTTATTTAGTTGGATGCTCGGGCGCTCATATGCTTTGATGATCATGCATAAATCCTAAAGTAATTGGATGGTATGATGTATGTGTACTTGGATGCCGAAAGGAACATGTGTATGTATGCGCTTTATTAATCAGGTGCTCACATGTGTACTTGCTTTGAGGATCATTTGCTCACACATCTACTTTCTTAGATGTTCACATGCTTTTATGTTCACATGTTTTCAAATTCACATACATCTATGATCACATGCTTTGATGATCGTTTGCTCCTACGTCCACATGCTTTTTGGAGAACATGTCCACTTCCCTATACGCCTTCATGCTCTTGTGTTTGGACACTTTATGATTGGATGCCTCATTAATATTCACTAGTATGATATCCATAAACATATACACACGGTTGGGTGCTAACATGATGCTTTGGCGATTTTGTTGTAATGCTAAGCTAATTCTTAGACTTTAGTTATGCGTACTTAGGTTTTTAAATGATCTTATGCCTGCATGCTCAGATGATCACATTCTTGTATGCTCTCACGATGAAATGCTTGTATACTTTAATGCTTAAATGGTTACATTTTAATTAAATGTCATTCCCTTATAAAATTTATTTTCCAACCACATGTGCACACACGTGAATGACGATATATCTATATGCTTGGAGATTGAAATGCTCATTTAGTTGGATGCTCAGGCACTCACATGCATTGATGATCATGCATAAATCCAAAGGTAATTGGACGGCATGATGTATGTGTACTTGGATGCCGAAATGAACTTGTGCTTGTATGTGCTTTGTTAATCAGGTGCTCACATGTGTACTTACTTTGAGAATCATTTGCTCACACATCTACTTTCTTAGATGTTCACATGCTTTTATGTTCACATGTTTTCAAATTCACATACTTCAATGTTCACAAGCTCTGATGATCGTTTGCTCCTATGTCCACATGCTTTTTGGAGAACATGTCCACTTCCCTATATGCCTTCATGCTCATCTGCTCGAACACTTTATGATTGGATGCTTCATTAATATTCACTAGTATGATATCCATAAACATATACACACACTTGGGTGCTAACATGATGCTTTGACGATTTTGCTTGAATGCTTAGCTAATTCGTAGACTTTAGTAATGCGTACTTAGGTTTTTAAATGCTCTTATGCCTGCATGCTCAAATGATCACATGCTTGTATGCTCTCACGATGAAACGCTTGTATACTTCAATGCTTAAATGGTTCCATTTTAATTAAGTGTCATTCCTTTATAAAATTTATTTTCCAACCACATGTGCACACACGTGAATGATGATATATCTATATGCTTGGAGACTAAAATGCTCATTTAGTTGGATGCTTAGGCGCTCACATGCATTGAAGATCATACATAAATCCTAAGGCAACTGGACGGTATGATTTATGTGTACTTGAATGCCGAAATGAACTTGTGCCTGTATGTGCTTTGTTAATCAGGTGCTGACATGTGTACTTGCTTTGAGGATCATTTGCTCACATATCTACTTGCTTAGATGTTTACATGCTTTTATGTTCACATGTTTTCAAATTCACATACTTCTATGTTCACAAGCTCTGATGATCGTTTGCTCCTACGTCCACATGCTTTTTGGAGAACATGTCCACTTCCCTAAATGCCTTCATGCTCATCTGCTCGAACACTTTATGATTGGATGCTTCATTAATATTCACTAGTATGATATCCATAAACATATACACACACTTGGGTGCTAACATGATGCTTTGACGATTTTGCTTGAATGCTTAGCTAATTCGTAGACTTTAGGCATGCGTACTTTGGTTTTTAAATGCTCTTATGCCTGCATGCTGAAATGATCACAAGCTTGTATGCTCTCACGATGAAACGTTGTATGCTTTCATGCTTAAATGGTTACATACTAATTAAGTGGCACTCCGTTACAAAATTTATTTTCCAACCACATGTGCACACACATGAATGACGATATATCTATATGCTTGGAGACCGAAATGCTCATTTAATTGGATGCTCAGGCGCTCACATGCATTGATGATCGTGCATAAATCCTAAGGCAACTGGACTGTATGATGTATGTGTACTTGGATGCCAAAATGAACATGTGCATGTATGTTCAATGCTAAGTTAATCAGGAGCTCACAAGTGTACTTGCTTTGATGATCATTTGCTCGCATATCTACTTGCTTAGATGTTCACATGTTTTCAAATTCACATACTTCTACGTTCACATGCTTTGATGATCGTATGCTCCTACGTCCACATGCTTTTTGAAGAACATGTCCACTTACCTATATGCCTTCATGCTCATCTGTTCGGACACTTTATGATTGGGTGCTTCATTGATATTCACTAGTATGATATCCACAAACATATACACACACATGGGTGCTAACATGATGCTTTGACGATTTTGCCTGAATGCCAAGCTAATTCATAGACTTTAGGTATGCGTACATAGGTTTTTAAATGCTTTTATGCCTGCATGCGCAAATGTTCCCATGCTTGTATGCTCTCACGATGAAACGCTTGTATACTTTCATGCTGAAATGGTTACATATTAATTAAGCGGCACTCCGTTACAAAATTTATTTTCCAACCACATGTGCACACACATGAATGACGATATACCTATATGCTTGGAGATTGAAATGCTCATTTAGTTGGATGCTCAGGCGCTCACATGCATTTATGATCGTGCATAAACCCAAAGGTAATTGGACGGTATGATATATGTGTACTTGGATGCCAAAATGAACATGTGCCTGTATGTGCTTCGTTAATCAGGTGCTCACATATGTACTTGCTTTGAGGATCATTTGCTCACATATCTACTTGCTTAGATGTTCACATGCTTTTATGTTCACATGTTTTCAAATTCACATACTTCTACGTTCACATGCTTTGATGATCGTATGGTCCTACGTCCACATGCTTTTTGGAGAACATGTCCGCTTCCCTATATATCCCTTCATGCTCATCTGCTCGGACACTTTATGATTGGATGCTTCATTAATATTCACTAGTATGATATCCGCAAACATATACACACACTTGGGAGCTAACGTGATGCTTGGACGATTTTGCTTGAATGCTAAGCTAATTCGTTGAATTTAGGTATGCGTAGTTAGGTTTTTAAATGCTCTTATGCCTGCATGCTCAAATGATCACACGCTTGTATGCTCTCACGATGAAACGCTTGTATACTTTCATGCTTAAATGGTTACATATTAATTAAGTGGCACTCATTTACAAAATTTATTTTCCAACCACATGTGCACGCATATGAATGACGATATATCTATATGCTTGGAGACCGAAATGCTCATTTAGTTGGATGCTCAGGCGCTCACATGCATTGATGATCGTGCATAAATCCTAAGGCAATTGGACGTTATGATGTATGTGTACTTGGATGCCAAAATGAACATGTGCATGTATGTTCAATGCTAAGTTAATCAGGAGCTCACAAGTGTACTTGCTTTGATGATCATTTGCTCACATATCTACTTGCTTAGATGTTCACATGCTTTTATGTTCACATGTTTTCAAATTCACATACTTCTACGTTCACATGCTTTGATGATCGTATGCTCCTACGTCCACATGCTTTTTGAAGAACATGTCCGCTTATCTATATGCCTTCATGCTCATTTGTTCGGACACTTTATGATTGGGTGCTTCATTGATATTCACTAGTATGATATCCACAAACATATACACACACATGGGTGCTACCATGATGCTTTGACGATTTTGCCTGAATGCTAAGCTAATTCGTAGACTTTAGATATGCGTACTTAGGTTTTTAAATGCTCTTATGCCTGCATGCTCAAATGATCACATGCTTGTCTGCTTCTTTTCTTTCTGTAGTGGCTTTACTGGTTGGAAAGGGTGAATTCCCCATCATTCCATCTGCCATGTTTAGGCATTCACCCAAATTCTTCTTCAATTTTATACTCTGTTGGGTTGCTAATGGAGTTTGTAAATTAAAATGTAAAAAAGGCAAAGCATTATTTGAAATCATCTCACACTATTAGTGTTTGTTCTAAATGATTGTATTTGAGATTGTGCATGTGCTTTAAACAAGAAATTTTAAAGGGAAAGCATTATTTGATATCATCTCAATCTGTTTGTTCTTGCTATGAGTTTTAAACAAGAAATTTTATTCTTTTTTGGATAATTTTTGGACCACAATATCACTGATCTATGGGTCTTTGACAAATTCCATGAACTTGGGGAGAGTAATACACTGTTAGGAATAACATAGGAAGGAAAAAGAAAGTTTTATTTTTTATTTTTTGATAATTGCTGGACTACGTTATCACTGATCTATGGGACTTAGACAAGTTTCATGAACCCAGGAAGAGTAACACCCTATTAGGGGTACGGTAGAAAATGGCATGCAGAGTAGCAACCATTTTTACAAGAGAGTGAATTTATAAATTATTGTTTCCTTGCCGGAATAGAAGCTTCGCAGTTTGCTCAGACCATGTTGACTCCTTCTGGGAATGTTCAAAAATACATTGAAAAACTTTAGGTATGTTTCTTCCTAAGAAATTTTTAAGGGCATTTCTACAACAAATTATCTGGTTTTTCATTAGAATGAAGAGAAGTTTGTTATTTCTGTAGGACTTTATGGCTCTGATTGGATATGAAGAGCTGAATAAAGTCCCAATGTTTCATTTGCTTAGCTTGGAGTACTGGCAGATAGTTGCTGAAGCTTTGTATTGGCAATTCTTGGTGATAATATATATATATATATATATACTTGCCGAATAGAAAAATTAAAAGATAATAATATATACATGTTTATTGAGATTCCTTGAACTGTGAAGCCGAAGCTCCCTATCTTTCCAAAGACCACCAATCACATAGTTGACAGGTAAGTCTTTGTAATCTTTTGTTGGTCATTTTCACTTTGGTTCATTCCTTTAATTCAGTATTGTTCTCTCAAACAACTTATTCTGATTGGTTTGTCCTGCTTATTCATAGAAAAAAAAAATTGTTATAGGGTCCGATCTTTGAGGTCTGAGAACATGAAAGCGAATGTCTATAGGGTTCTAGAAAATGCCCTATCATGGAAATTTTTTGATTTTGTTTGTCAAGGTTCAACAAAAATAATTGTGTGGTGTGGAGTATGATGCTGCATAAATTCTCCCCTTTTTGTTTTGATTTGCTCAGGTTAAGAAGTACTGTAAGATGGAGAGTCTTGAAGTGATGTTGCACAAGCTGGTAATGCAGAGCAAGATTAATGAAACCTAGGATGTTATGAAGTGCAAAGCCAGTGGGATTGACAAAAGCAAGGTACGTTATTGTCCGAATTATCTTCCTTCTATTAATTTGCTGCATTGATTTGATCCATCCTTTATAAGATTCTTGTACATATTCTGCAGATTGAAAAGGGAGGAGGTGGGCTCTGGAAGGATTGCCAGTAACTTTAGTGACATGCGAATATCTGGAGGTGGTGGGGGGTGGTTTTGGAAGTGGTTCTGGGTTTGGATTGAGCACTGGTATTGAATCCTTTTCCATCAAGTCTAAAGGTTTGTGCTTATTTGTCTGCATTAATTTTACAAAAATGCCCCATTTTTTTTATCAATTGTGGATGATGTTGATGTGTGGTACATGCTTAAGTTTGTTTGAGTCATCTGTCAGTATATGTTGTAAACAAGTAGTTCATACTTTGTTCATCTAAAATGTTAGTTATGCATTAACTTCTTGAAGCAAGGATTATCATCCAAATACATTTTTTCACTGTTATTTTAAGATTTCCATGGGCTGCTCTTTGTGATCTTAGGTCTACCTTTTCTGGAATCTTTTTTATTATTATTTTTTTTAGTTTGATTGCATATTTATGAGTTTAATTAGAACACTTCTGATAATGTCTGTCCACCTTCATCAGCAATTGCTTCTCCAAAAGGTCTTGGCATGCAGCTTGGTAAAACATTTTACATTTGACAAAGCTTACTTGTTTTAAAAAAAAACCACTAACAGAAGATACTCTGTTGGTCCTACTTTATGAGATTTTGAAAACTGTGAATTACATTTGTAATAAGTCTGATGTTGATGCCTACTTTATTTTTTTGCATGATCAATATTATTTGCATTGACTATTGTGTGCACTATTGCATTTTTTGATATGAAATTATTGTTCATTTTTAGGCAAAGGGTTTTATGTCTCAGTTTCAAAAAATTTTTGCCATTCCTATTTTGGCAATTTGAGTTAGAGCTTTCTGATTTTTTTTGCTTTCTAAAAACTATAGAAAAAGCACAGAGACCCTTATCTACAGTTGTCTTGTTTTAGTCAAGTTTTGTTTTGTGTTGAGCAAAATGGTTATTTTGGATAGATTAGCAAGAGTCACCATTTTTGTCAAAGTAGAATTCAAGTCAAAACAAAATTCACCGTTAACTCCAGATTGTGAGAGAGAGAGAGGACACAGAGTTGGTGAGTCAAAGAGATCGAAAAGATGGTAACAGAGAGTAGGTGGTTTTCCATTTCACCTGCTGCGGTATGTTTTTTCTTTGGATAGGGGTTGTGTGGGTTTGTCGTAGAATGTGTGTGTGAGAGAGAGAGAGAAGCAGATTAGAGTATTTTTGGTTTGATTTTTTGGCTCACCCACAAACCAGGTAATCTCTCTCTCTCTCTCTAAATTTCCATTTCCATTTATATTTTGATTGTCCTCTTACCAAAATTTCTTGGGGAATGGGTAGAGTGGCTGTGTGTGGTGCAAGTATGTAGTAAGTTAGCCAAAGGTTTGAAGATTTAAGAAAACTAGCATCTCGAGTTTTAGAAACTCGAGATCCATATTAAAAATCGAGTCCCAAAAACTCGCTTTGCAAGTGGTTTGGGACTGAAAATGCCACACGGATCTCGAGTTTTAGAAACTCGAGTTCCATGCAAAAAAAAATTTAGTTTGATCGCCCCTATAGTGGCGTTTTTAAGTCCTATGGTGACGTTTTAAAGCCCTATAGCGGCGTTTTTCTGCAAAATTTTTTAGAAGTGTTAAATACCAGGTTCAAGGAGCCTTATAGTGGTGTTTTTATGCTCTATAGTGACATTTTAAAGCCCTATAGCGGCATTTTCCTGCAAAAAATTTTTATAACGGGATTTTTAAGTCCTATAGTGACGTTTTTAAGTTCTATAGCAGCGTTTTTCTGCAATTTATGGAACTCGAGTCTTTAAAACTCGATTTCCACGTGAATTTTTCTCACTTCTCTCGCATCTGTTTACAAATCGAGGCTTAAAAACTCGATTTTTATCTTGGAACTCGAGTTTCTAAAACTCGAGATGCTAATTTTCCAAATTCTTTTCCAACCTGACAACTAACTAAATTTTTTAATATTTATTGTTATTTAGAAAAAAAATTCAAATTTCTGCTTCTTTTTGTCAGTTTATTGTAATATAATGGTATGATTGGCTTCTGATTTTAATGGATTTTATCTAAAATTCACCCGGATGAAAAATATAATTCCATTGTACTGGGCATAGAGGGGCTCACTATCGTGACTTTGATTATTTAAGCATGGAAAGCATGAAAGCTTCTGCACATTATTCAGCTTGAGTTCCTTACACGAGAAAAATGTGAACCATACTAATATCCCACCCCTTGTGTCCTCTATCAATTCTTCTTGTTTTTGGTTGATGTTACCGAAGTGCATAGTCATGTCTTGCCCTGTCGCTTTATTCTTGAGATCTTAGGTCTACCTTTTTCTAGAATTCTTTTTCATTATTATTTTTTAGTTTGAGTGCATATTTATGAGTTTAATTAGAACATTTCTGACAATGTCTTCCCCAATCCTTAGGCCCATAGGCCGTCCACATTCATCAGCAACTGCTCCTCCAATAGGTCTTGGCATGCGGCTTGGTAAAACATTTTATATTTGACAAAGCTTACTTGTTTTTTTTAAAAAAACTAGTAACAATAGTTCACTATAGCAGTTGTTACTCACTTTTTAAATATTTTCTTCTCTCTCTCCTCTCCTCTCCTCTCCTCTCTCTTGTTTGCCCCATCTTTTCTCTCTCCATCTCAGCAAACCCTTGTTCACAATCATTAGTTAGGCAACGTTTCAAACATATTGCATTTCTAACAATTCGACTTTAGAGGAGTCGATTTTACTGTTCATATCTATTTCTTTGAGTAGAAATCGACTCCAATGGAGTCGATTTCTTTGTATAGAAATTCAAACTAAGTTCCTACTGAATCAAGCTTTTCGTGTTCTTCCCTTTCCTTTTTTTCCCCAAAATGCTGCCTGGGTTTCTCCACTTCCAAGCCCCAAAAACCCATGAAAAAATCAAATCCAAAACAAATCAAACCCGAGCGTGTCTTCTCCTCCACCGATCCAATCCGATCCGATCCAATTTTTTCGTGTAGCCTTTTCTTCGTTTGCTGGGTTGCGCCTGGGTTCTTCGTTTGCTCGTCGGTGTTGGGGTTCGTCGGGGATTGGTCAGAATCGGCGCCTGAGTTCGTCGTTTGCTCGGTGTTGCTAGGTTCGTCGGGGTTTGGTCAAAATCGGTGCCTGGGTTCGTCGTTTGCTCGTCGGTGTTGCTGGGTTCGTCGGGGTTTGGTCAGAATCGGCGCCTGGGTTCGTCGGTGCCTGGGTTCTTCGTTTGCTGGGTGTGGTTTCAACCTCTAGCAAGAAAAATCAGCAACAAAAAGACCCACATGGTGCCGCAAATGTTTGTGTGGAGCATTTGAATTTCTATACAAAGAAGTTGACTCTAGTGGAGTCGCTTTCTATACATAGAAACCGACTTCAGTGGAGTCTGTTTCTATGTATAGAAAATGACTCCATTGGAGTCGATTTCTACACAAAGAAGTAGACTTCATTGAAGTCGATTTCTTTATCTACGTGGCGCAAAAAAATAGGTGATATGAATAGTAAAATCGATTCCTCTAAAGTCGAATTGTTAGAAATGCAATATGTTTGAAATGTTGCCTAACTAATGATATTGTTTGAGGAATTTTGTTATAAACCAAATAATCCCCCAATCACACCCTTCAAACCCTCACCACTACCATCCACTCTCAACCAATCTCCACTGCCGCTGCAAGAGCTTCCCCTGGCTTCACATTCAATTGAATAGCAATGGCAACTACATTAGTTCATCCTGGAAACTAACTTCATGCCGAAAAAGAAACAATTTCGATCTGGATGGTTTTTGTTTTTAAGCATATTTGGGTTGTCCTTGTGAAGTAGTTTGACCTAATTTTGTTTGATCATCGATGTCCTCGAATGAAAGTGTTTATGGGTTTCCGATGGTGTTAGAGTTCAGGAATGTTTGCATATGAGAAATGTTCCACTTCATTGCCCTGTCACCAATGATCCCCAAGACCATAAACTTACCTCTTGCTTTCCTATTCACTCACACTATTGACTAACCACCAAAACATGAACCACGGGAAAGAGAAGATAACATCAGAATCAACATCAACATCAGCATATCAACAGGTCATACTGAACCAGAACTATCAGGAGCTCTTATTCTCCAGACTTTATTCCAAGGGACCTCTGTGTGGGATGGGGTGTTAGGTTGTTCAAGAGCAATCTAGTAAGCTGATTTTACTGTGAAGACATCTTTTCGGTTTGGGGGTCCATATGAGCTTGTCAGGTTTTGCTCTTAGCGGGAGGGGGATGGATAGGATGGCCTGGGCAGAGGCTGGTTCAAATAAGTCTTGGACAAGGTTGGCTTTCCACTCGTGAGATGGGGTTGATGAGTTGACATACGATAACCAGTGTTTGGGCAGTAAGCTCAGTCTTGGGTTTGGGGGAGAAATTTTGGATCCATGGTACCCAAGGGTCTTGCCAGAAATTGATGGAAGTTCCGTCCCTAATGAGAAAGCATTCTCCTTTGACTATGATGTCTTTAACTCCTTCTATGGCTTTCCGAATTGGGGAAGAAGATTTCCGCAGGCTCTTGAATAGCTAGTCAGGTCTAACTTTGTATTTAGCCCTCAAGATTTTCATACACAAATTGTCGCACTTAGAGGAGACCATCCGTGCAAGCTTTGCAAGCAAAGCTTTGTTTAAATTCTTGGCTCTTTTAAAACCAAGACCACCATTACCTTTCGGTAGACACAGCTGGTCCCATGCTTTCCATGAGAGAAATTTTCCTTCAGTTTCCTTTGGTTTCCACCAGAATCTTCTTGTTAATGTGTCAAGTTTATCACAAACTTTGGATGGAATGCTGAAAGAAGACATGATTTAGTTTGGAATGGTTTGAGCAACTGAGTTGATGAGAGTGCACCTTCCTGCCCAAGATAGAGTTTTGCTTCTCCAGCCCATAAGCCTAGCTTCAAGCCTATCTTCAAGGAATTTAAAATCTTTTGTAGGGGCTTTGGAGAGAAACATTGGTCCACCCAAGTATATAGCATTAGCTTTGAGCTTTTTCATTTGGAGGATTTGCTTTATTGTTCTGCAGGACTGAAGAAGATTGTGTTTTGAAAAGAAAATTCCTGATTTACTTCGATTCAAGCATTGGCCCAACCATCTACATCACATATCAAGGCATTCAACAATTGCTGAGGCATCCTTTTGGCTGGCTTTGGAGAAAAGAGTGTGCTTTATCTGCTCAGGGGTGGGGATACAGCATAGGATTGAGTTTTCTTCTTCTATGATGGCCGGCGTAATCAAGTTCTCTAAATGGTCAGGGAAGGAAACTTCTTTTTCTTCAAAAAGGCTTTTAAATCCATCTAAGAATAGCTGTCTGATCAGGTTGGATTCAGAAATCCAATTTCCATTGGTGGATTTTATTGCATCAATGTTATTACGTCTCCTTTGGATGATGGTTGACAAGTGAAAATTTTTTGAGTTTTTATCTCCTTGTTTTAGCCACATTTCTCTGGATTTTTGATGCCATAAGACCTCACTTCTGATAAGCCACTCTGCTAGTTTGACTTGTAGACTTGCTTTAGAATTGCCATTTTCCTCTTGAGCTGCAATTGTCTTGGATTTCTCTTATACTTTTCAAAAGAGAGTTGATATAGTCTTGGCAGTGGCCAAAGACTTGTTTATTCCATATACACAACGCTTTAAAAAAAATAATTTGTCAATTAGCAACATGTTGTAATTATCTCTAAAAAAAATAAAGATCAATTCAAAATTATGGCTACCTTACAACTGGTGCAACCAACTCGACTCCATCCGAGATTTGTCGATTCCAATTGAAATTAACATGTAAAGCTTTAGATGTGGCAATGAATATAATTTGCAGGCCATAACAATCTAATTATGAATATTAGATTTACTTTATTATGATTGATGATACATCAATTTGTGAGTGTTATGTAGCAAAAGGTATATTGTCCCTAGCATCGCTACATTTATTACAATTTTTTTCTAACTTATTAAGGTGTCGAGTTTTTATTGGAACAACATAATTTCACATAAAGCCACAACCAATATAATTTTATGTATGTAAAAATCCAAACATGACATATTAGTAGTTGTAAAACATGCTTTAAGATATTTTGTACCACTCGATTTATGATGAACTACATTTTTTTTCAAAATGATGCATTTATTTTATCTTGATTTAAATTTTAATGCCTTCAAAAATTTACATGAATTGAATACAAGATATAGATACAAGATATAAATTCTATTCTAGCCTATTCAAAATGTATATACGTGTGAAACTCTCTTTTGAAAACTTGAACCCCAACTCTTCCTCCAACATCCCAATCTAAAAATAGTGACTTTTGTTTAAAGGGTGAGGCTTTGGTTCAGTGCATCCAATATTCCAATGCACTAGACTCGTTTAGATGGTGACACGTATCGAAAAGTGGACATGTGTCATTATCTCAACGGGTTCAGTGCAACTGGACCCAAATGTCACCCTTTTTAAAAATCTTGGTTGGGCTCAAAATATGTTGTGAAATTCATCGAAGCCCAATTATGAAGAGGTGTAATATGTGAATCAATGGTGCAACAAAAAACCCTAGTGGGCTTGGTCCACTAAAGGTTCACAAAGATACTAGAAAGTTCGTTGAAAAAATTAGATACAGTTAGAAAGTTCATCAAGAAAAGCAGAGAAGACAAACAACTAGAATTAGCGAGAAGACACTTGAAGAATCCTCTAAAAACCTATAAATACACATACATCATTTCTTCCCAAACTAATCCAAAGTCGCAAGTGTCATTCTGAGCTTTTCCAACAAACAACTACTTCAAAGGTTTTTTCTATACTGGTTAGCTCTTAATCAAGACGTTGCTAATTCCAAGCTTCTTTGGTAGCCGCTGAAGTAACATCTTGGACCCATTCTCGCTCGAGATTTGGGACCCTTTTAAGGATTTTCCATTCTCATCTTAATCTCAGTTTGCAAGAGAAACTTCTGCTTTGGTTAACACTCGTGTTGATTGGAAGGAGACCCTAGAAGCCCATGTGTCCAAGGTTGATCTTCCTGGGCTCAACAAAGAGGAAGTGAAGGTTGAAATTGAAGATGACAAAGTGCTCAAAATAAGAGAAGAGAGGGAAGTGGAGAAGGAAGAGAAGAAAGACACGTGGCACAGAGTGGAGCGTAGCAGCGGCAAGTTCTTGAGGGGTTTAGGCTTCTTGAGAATGCTAAGATGGATCAAATCATGGCTGCAATGGAGAATGGGGTTCTCACTGTGACTGTTCCTAAGGTGGAGGCGAGGAAGCCTAATATCAAGGCCATTGAGGTTTCTGGCTAAATTGTGATTTTGATCCCTATATAGCATAGTTAATATAAAAATAGGCCTTAAATTCTAATTGCATAAAATAAATTTTGATTTTGTTACAGATGAGCTGATATCATTGCCTAAATCATTGACAATTGTAAATACATATTGTATTTTTTTGTTAAGAATGACAATTGGAAATGTATAGTCATACGATGAGTGAAAGTTTCATTTGTTGGTGCAAGTATACCTCTAATATCTATAGTTGTAAATCAACCTCTTCATAAGCAATTCGAACACTATTATACAGCTACTTAGCTTTAAAAATAAAGGTTTTTATCCATTTAATTTAGCTAATGAATAGAGGGTTTATTTATTTATTTATTTATTTTTTGAGAAAGTAATGAATAGAGTTCAAGCTATGCCTAAAATTTATTTTTGAGGAGCCAAATTATATCTATAAATATATATATATATATATTATAATTATTTTCTCTCTTTTTTACATACAGTATATTGTGCTTATATATAACAGTATACAAAAATTGTGGATATAGTACAAGATGTAAATAAGTATTTTACAAATCAATTAATTTATTTCAGAAATTGTTTATCAAACTTAATAAATTTGTGCAAGATTAGGAAAAAGTATAGATACTTTTTTTTTTTTTTTTAATTTTACATTTGATCAATTATCATGAAAGTATTTATGTAATTTTAAAAGGAAGTAAACACACAAAAACTAAATATATTTATTAACTAAAACAATACCTAACACTATTTTGAAGAATTAAATAATCAAGTATCAATCTTTTCAAAAAAAAAAAATAATAATAATAATAATCATCATCATCATCATCAAATATCAAATATGTACTAAGATTCTCAAAATGTTCATTTTCAATAGAAATGAGAAAATGCACTTTTGTTCGATTTGGTATTTTAAATGTTAAGGAAATTTTAAGAGAGAAATTTTTGTAAACAATTCTATCATGGTATTTTGAAAGCACAAGGAAAAATTTGATAAACTATATTTGAAAAATTTTATAAACAAAAAAAAAATTTGAAAATCACTATTTTTTAATTTTAGAAAGAAAAGTCAGTATTTCCATTTAAAATTCAAATATATCTATAATTAAGCATTTTATTTGAGACGTGATTTTGGGTTTACATCAAAAAGAAACTCGCACGTGCAACCGTGCCAAGACTCAAACGGCTAGTAATTATAATTTATAAACGCATAGTGTTTTCAATTTCTCTCTCTCTCTCTCTCTCTCTCTCTCACTTTCCCTCACCCTTTCTACACTTTCCTTCACTTCTCTCTCTAAAAAAATCCTCACTTTCAGACACTTTCCAAGATAACCCATCTTCAACCGCAGAAAATTTTCCCTTAAGAAGTGGATTTCCTTACCCCAAAAACATATAGATTCATTTCTAATCTCTCAAATCTTCTTCACCATTCAATTGAAGAAACGGGTTGAAAGATTTTCCCCAGAAAATCTGATCCGTCTCTCTTTCATCCTGAATGCTCTAAGTTATCCTTAAATAGAAAGTGGTTCTCTAACAATTGAAAAAAAAAAAAAAAACACTTTTCTTGGAAATTCAGGAAAAGGGTTTGAAGATTTTCTCGGAAAGTGATTTCCAGATTTGAATTTTAAGAAAAGGCTATGTGGAACAACAACAAGATTTTTCCGGCAAGGGGGTTAAACATGTTCAGGTCAGAGATTTTTTTTGTGCTTTCATATGGTTTAGACTAATGGGTTTTTTCTGGCTTCTAATTTTGTTTGAATTGAATTACAACTTCCTGCTGATTTTCATTCTTGTCAGTAATGAAAAACTTCTTTTTGGATTTTCTTTGGTCTCTTCCTTTTTGAAATTTCCTGGTTTTTGAATGTTATTGATTTTTATTAACTAGAGTTTTCAATATTGTATAATTTTGAATGCCTTTCTTGGTAGTGTAAGCTGTACCCCGTTGGTTTTTTCTTCTAATTGGCGTGGAATATCCTTTCAAATGTATAAGGACATGAATGAATTTTCATGTTCCTGTTGTTTAAAAAAAAAAAAAAAATTATTTTCTTTGTTTCTCCTCTGAAATTTGTGGCGTGTGAAGTTTATTGATTAATGCTTCATGCGAAGTTTGTGTCTTAAAGGTACTTTCTTTGGGTTAGAATCGATTTGGGGTTATAATTGGATAAATGGGTTTGTGCTTAGCAAGACTGTTGTTGATGGTCCTGATTAGAATTCTATGTTTAACTTGATGTGGGGTTATAATTTCATGTATGGGTATTTGCCTGGCAAGACTGTGGTTGATGATTCTGATTAGAATTCTATGTTTGACTTGATGTGGGCAACCCTGACTAGTCTGTTGAATAGCTGACCTCAAATTTTTGAGACTAAGGTTTGGTTGTTGTTGTTGGTTTTGTAAAATGAGTTTTTGTCGCAAATTTTAAGTGTAGTTAGGATCAATTTTAAAAATTGTATTCCTTTTATCTGTCTTGCCTCAGTCAGAAAAATGTGATTAATTGTATTTGTTTAAGTATCGTCCTTTTGGATCCAAAAAAATATTGCATATTTCTTTGAGTTCTTCCAAAATTGATGTGCACATGTAGAGAGAATTCTCTGTCTATCAATTCCAATGAGTTGGCGTATATTTTAAAATTGTTTGTTGCTTGTCAATTGTCGTTCATTAATTCCATAAGATGGAAGTAAGCATCAGTGTCCTTAAAAATTTCTCCCATCTGCCCCCCACTTTTTGGGTCTCTTTGCTGTTATATTTGTTATGAATGCAGCAAAATTCTTTTCTTGGCTCATCCTTTGTAAAATTACTATATACTAGAGTTGTGCCCCTTTTTGTGTTTTGTTTTTAAATGAAATAATTACGCAGTAAAATTAGTTTGCTCTTATTTGTTGGTTGTTTGTATGTTGGGGTTTGGGATATGAGTATGTGGTTTTCTATGCATATAAATCTCTTTACTAATTTTTTTTGTGTATTGGCCATTACCCATTTTTGATCCAACTAACATAAGGTGCTGGAAGCAGAAATCTAGAAATGTCTCTAACTGAGAGAGATTTTTATGAGTAATACTATGATCATATATAATATTAAGAAGATTTATATAATTTAATTAAGATTTATTTTGTAGCCAATTCTTGATAGTACTTATGTGTTATTAGATGAAAATATGTATTTAATACAAATTGATGTCAAAAGCCAAAATACATTTCACCTGTATACCATATGCAACAAAGCTTGCCCATAATCATCTGCTCATAGCACAATTACAGTATGAAATAGCCAACCATTTGATTTGCGGAAGAGTAAAGAACCTATGGCCTTGGTCTTGTACTAAATTTATCTTTGCATTACTCTAAATCAATACATATGTGTTTAAACTTGATTGGTCTGTTGTTTTGTTCCCAAGTTTTCTTTTTTTATATGTAACTTAGGTTTATTAGCTACAGAAAGAAAAAAGAAGGGAAAAAAACTCTTAGGCAGCTGGTAGACAAAAGCTATAACTGCTTTGAAATTGAAAATTAATTGGTTATACTTCAAATAATTGTAAATCATGTTCCTTGGTTTTTGTAATTGAGTTTTAAGAGTAATATCTACATGGATGAAGTATTGCCTCTTTGTCTTCACTGCCACTATGCTGATTATTGTGAGAAGATTGAGTTTCTTTCAACTTCTTTTTTTTCTTTCAAAAAGAAAAAAAAACAGTTGTACAAATGAACAATGACGCAATTGGGTCTTTTAAGGGATGTTAGAAAGATTCTTATGGTATATTGTGGTTGCAATAAGTGCTGGAAAGTTAGGTTGATTCCAGTAGTCACTTTAGGCACCCAATGGATTCCCTAAGATTTTAGTATGTAGTTCTTTGTTTGTTTAATGATTGGGTTGTTGATGCTCTGGTAGAATGATAAGATATATGGAATTGTGTAGATAAACAGACATAAGACTGTTAAATGTTGATTTTGTTACAGGTGATGAGCTGATATCATTGCCTCTTCTTTTGTTGATGTCACAGGTTTCATACTTTTTCCGGAAGTCTGATGTTTCAGATGTATTAATTTTTAAGGCACCTCCAATTTTACAGGTATGAGGTGAAATTTACTTAGAAGTGCCTTTTAGAATTTTTTTTTTCTTTCCATTTGATTGAGGAGGGTTGCTGAGATTTGAAGTTTAGTTTGCAAACTGCACCATAGTAAACGGAAAAAGGAGCAAATTTGCACTGGAATTTTAGATGTCTGCTTTATTACTTTCAAGGAGGATGTTAACTCTCCATGGTTAATAATCATTATGCAGATTTTTTTGAAGGAGTTCCTCCATAATACAAGTGTCTGGCATCAGCTTTATTAGAATCAATCAATTCAAAAGCCTTTTGTAGGCTAGATAGTGTTTTAAAGTTTATCCCAAAAGGTAGCTCTTTGAAGCAGGAAGAAAATGAATGGCAGAAGCTGGTTTTGGATAAGTGATCAGAAATTGTGAATGTAAGTTCTAAATTTTTAGCTAAGGGTGTCATTCAATAATTTCAATGCCAAATTTTCTTCATGTATTATTAATCTAACAGGTGTTGTCTTTCATCAAATTTTGAAGTCTGTTCAGGAGCCTTTCTTTTTGCAGCTAAAAGGTATCAATGTGTTTCTGCTATGAATCTCCATGTTTATTGTTTGAACATAACTGGATCAGATTTCTTTGTCATAACTACGAATCTCATCATTTCCATTGAGCTCTAGCTCAAAAGGCACCTCCCTCCCCTTGTAAGAGCAAGGTGGAGGGTAAGGTTGTAAGTTCAAGACCCACCAGATGCGTGTGTATCTTACCAATAAAAAAGTAAAAAGAAACTATGAATCTCATCGCTTTTTATTCTAAATCTCTATATGTGTTATTGCCAATCTTGTTTGAAGTGAATCCTATCTGGTAATTTGACGTTGTCTACAGATGGAAAATTGAAAAAAGTTGTGCCATTGGTGACTACAATAAATATGAAAAATTCCACTTTTATGCATAAATCAACAGGAATCAGTTAGTAAATGCTTTTTGATGTACTTTTTTTTTTTTTTTTTGGACATGTAATTCTTTATTTTCATACTTTCTAATGAGAACAAGTATGAATGGGTCATTGTGCCTACCATGGATACTAGATGCAGGCACCAAAATGCAATGTTATGTATGTAGAGGTGCAATTTTTGTTTTGTTGGTTTTGCCACTGATTCTAAATTAATCAAAAGTTTAGTGTCAAAAACATATAATTGGAGTCATGCTATACTCCTCAACCTAAGAATTTTCCCTAAGAACAAGGTTCCTCTCAATTTCTAGTGGAATGGAGATAGTCCATTTTAGTGTTCATATTTTATTTGTTTTATCTAACAGGTATACATGATGATGGCACTAGAGACATCTTTAGATTTGTAATATTTAAAATCTGAACCATGAAATCGATTCATTTGAGACGGAGAGGATCCTATTCCCATTTCAACTTAATCAGATTTGATCAACTTTTGTTTAAAATGTAATATGTAACATTTAATTAATTTGTACTTCCTTTTCAACAAATGTGTGGTGTTTGAAGTTCAGGTTTCAATCCTGTTTTTTCAATTAATTTGTACTTCCTTATTTCCACTTGACTCTGCTCTTCATAACATAATAAAGTTGCAGGATGTCCACCAGTATAATTCGTTCACTGAAATGTTGGGGCCAAAGAGTCTTGCAAAGGTTCTTCCTGGAGTTGAAATCATTGAAGAAGGTAACAATTGCTCTTTTTTTTTTTTCTTTTTTTTTTTTTTAAATTAAAAAAAAAAAAATTGTGTTTCACTTCTTGTATGGTGATAAAGTTTTTCCATCTAGGCAAAAAGAAGTTAATTGTTCTAGCAAATAGTTGTAAATAATTTTGTGCTTGCAGCATAAAATATTCCGTTCCGGTGACATTTTTAAGATTCAAAACTTTGTTGTGCATAAAGGAACAATGACTAATAATAATAATAGAATTTACAATAGTAATAGACCCAATTGAATTTACACTAATAATAGACCCAATAAGTGGCTTAGAATTTCTTTTCAATTTGATTAGGATTTGTTGCTGTAACCCAATAGAATTGGTTTTGTTGTAGTATATAAGTTAGAGCATTAGGTTTTGTTGTAGTATATCATGCAAGGTGGTTTCCTTTGGGTAGTTTAGGTGAGGAACTATTTTGTGTTAAATTTGGTTGATTGTAATGGCTTGGAGTTTGTTTAGCACTTCTCTGTTTTGCAGCGCTATTATAAGTTCTTTAAATAGTTCTGTGGTGAAAATTGTTGTGTTTTCGTACCATACTCATGTTAGTAGTTTGTTTATTATTTGCATTATTCTTGTTATGCATTGTTCTTTATATGCCCAAAAGTTTTTGAGCTGAGTTCCTAAGATTGTTTTGAGTTTATGTGCTCTATAGCAAGTTAAATCTCATGTAAACGATTTTCATGAACTCTTATGAGTAGTCTCTTTTAACTTATGAAGTTGATGTATCACTTGTTTGTTTCCCCAATAGTTATTCTCATTTTGTTTTTGGTTGTTTTGGGACCTATATGTGTTGAAAAAAGAGCTTTATGTTAAAAATTGACTCTTTGAATTACAACACTTTACAAGCACCACTGTTATTACACCAGTGCACACACGACACTTTTACATTCGCACACACTATCCTTAAATACACTGGCACACACCTAACACCTTACACCTTACCTCTAGACACCTAGCTACTAACCCTTACTTTATTTTCCTCACATCACTTGCTTCACTTCACGTCACACACTTCACACTGCACCTGACTTCACACTACTTTACCTCACACACACCACACGTCACACGTCTCACTTGGTGCTTTATGACACGGACACTTCACTTCAGCCATTATTACATCTATTTATACTTGATGTATGTTAGTTAGGAAACCGACTTGAAACTTCTAGCTTCTTCCTTTTTATTGGCATTAAATTAATGCCTTTCTCCAACCTTCTAGACACCTTAGAAATTTGTGGCTGCAATTTACTAGTGTAGGGAAGCTTCTAGAGAAAATATGAGAACTGTCTTGGAGAGAATTTAGGAAAGAGAGCAAGAGAGAAATGTTCGGAAATAGGGAGAAATTTCTAGAAAGATAGAGAGGCTGTGCTTGATTTTTAACAATATGTAGGTTGTTGTGCATGATCTTGCCTTAGAGATTAAAATTTTCAACCTTTGACTTACGTATGAGATGTTTTACAAACTTTGTTATTGTTATATGTTGGAAAAAGAAGGGGGGGGGGGGGGGGGGGATAATTCATTACTCTTTAAAAAAAAATGGAAAACTTCTAACAGTTACCTTGTTGATATCAACTCTTTTTCTTAGACGTTGAAAGTTGGACATGCTCTCCTTAAAGATCTTTTCATATTTGATATTTGTGGCCTTGGTTCGTTACTAAAGAACATTTGTATACTTTACATGGGTTTTGAAAGCCATTTTAAAGTCTCCCTTGCAAACGATTTGTTCAAAATAGACATGATTTTGTCTTCGTGACAAATGTTAAATTTACAAATCCAAGACTTCTTTGATTTTAACTACTAGTATTTTCCTACCACTTTGAAAAGTCTTTAAGTTTATGGAGCATATGTGACTTGTATTTATTAAAGACAATTTTAATTCTAGTTTCAAATTTTGGACTTAGTGAAATGGAATATTTCATGTGACTATTTTGGTTTGAAATTCTTAAGTTAACTTTCTAGCCTTATGGCTATTATTCAACAATTGTGTTTGAAACAAGTTGAAGATAAAATTGTCTATTGAAAGATTAAGTAGAATACTCCTATACTATTGGTTTCAAGAATGGTTTCCTTTAAACCCCTTTTTGAATTTGATCCCTTAAGATTTGAACTAACTTAAGTCATCAGTTGAAGTAATCCTTGACCCTTTTAGTTGAAAGGTTTATGCCGAAAATGTTAATGTCAATGATTGCTCAGTTTTTTTTTGAGGATGAAATTCTTTTAAGGGGGAAAAAATGTAACACTCCAAATCTTTTTAAGCAATTTTACAATGTGAATAATATCTTAAGTGAATTTTATGTTTTTAGTAAGGTTTTTAATTATTTTTGTAGAGTTTTGACTTATATTGTTGTAAATATGTTGTAGTATGTTTATTTATATTATCATGAGGAAAGAAAGGAAAGAAAAAAAAAAAAAAATCCCCTACAATTTCTCTTAATGGTTCTTTTATCATGATTTGAACTCATTTGGGTTTGGGGCGTAAGGCTTTTGATTTACTTTTCTCTAGCATGTTACTTGAATTTGTTGATGTACAATAGATTAGAATTTATTGCATATGAGATATTGCATATTTTGGTGCTTTGACTATTTCCTCCTAGAGTCTCATTTAGAATCAAATGGGTAAGGATTTGAATTTATCATGCTTTGGACTCATTTGGGTTCGGGGCGTAACAATTGTGGCTTTTGGTTTACTTTTCTCTAACATGTTACTTGAATTTGTTGATGTACCATAGATTAGAATTTATTGCACATGAGATATTGCATATTTTGGTGCTTTGACTATTTCCTCCTAGAGTCTCATTTAGAATCAAATGGGTAAGGATCTGAATAGGCAAGGAATTAAAGTGAATGATCAGAATGTTTCCCATCATGAATTTGTTTCCAATTGAAGCTTATGCATGTGGACTAGGCTAAATGAGGTACTATGACTTAATTTCTTTTTTTGATCATGTTGATGGCAAACGACGGGTCGAAATTCTAACCATGTGGCGATTTCTCTACTGTTGATGATGATTGTGATTTTTTTGGGGATGGCAGTGACAACGAGGACTTGTCCATTGACATCAATACGCTACTTGACATTCTTGGAGAAGATCCTTAGCCTTCAAAATTGCAGGTAGGTTCTTCAATATTTTTGCTCTCTAAATTCTATATTTGATTTTTTTTTTTTTGGGTTGAGGAATATTCAATTGTGTAGATCAAATAGTGTGTAGTAACTAGTTAGCTAGTACTTTAAATGCTCACACATCTACATGCTTTAATAATGATATGCTCCTACGTGAACATGCTTTGATGATCACATGCTCCCATGTTCTTACATGCTAGTATGCTTTCATGCACACGTGCTTGTGTGCTCTCATGTGCACACACATGCTTGTGTGCTCTCATCTGCACATACTTGTGTGCTCTCTTTTGTTGACCTTCACTTCTTTGATTGTATTTCATATGATCCTTTTTCTGCTTTCTATTTTATCTATTTCACATGACCCGTAGAGGGAAACTAAGGCTTAGATGTACGCGTGCGTTCACATAGACCAATAAGATAGACACCACTTGAACATTATTGAGCTATGATATTTGAAAGCTAGCTATGGCTAGGCAAGCTTGGATGTTCGTGTGCTCAAATGCCTTGATGATTGTGCTTGAATGCTGAGGTGATTGAACGATAAGAGGTATGTGTACTTGGGTGCTTAAATGCTCATATGCTTGTTTGCTCTATGATCACATGATTGTATGTTCTCATGCTAACATGCTTGTATACTCTCATGCTTAAAAGCTCATAAGTTCAAATAAGTGTCACTTCTTCATAAGATTTATTCAATAATTCTCATTAAGCATTAATCCTTGTTTGTATCCATATGTGCACACACTTGGATATCGATATATCTATATTTTTGGAGACTGATGTACTCATCCATTTTGATGCACATTCGCGCTAATGCTCACTAGTTCTTACATGCTTGGTTGCTCACATTTTTACATGCTACGATGATCGTATGCTCCCATGCTCACATGCTTGGTTGCTGACATACTTGATTGCTCACATGCTTGAATGCTTATAGGTTGGAATGCTCACATGCTCTCATGATTTGATGATTACATACTCCCATGCTAACAAGATTTGGTGATCACATGCTCTTACGCTAATATACTTTGATTATGTCGTGCTCCCATGCTCACATACATTGATATTCATATGTTTGATATCCATACACATGCACACACTTGGATGATGATATGTTTATAGGCTTGGAGGCTTAAGTGATCGTGTAGTTAGGCGTTCATGCACTCAAATGTATTAACAATTGTGCTTGAATGCAGAGTTGATTGGGAGATTAGAGGTATTGTATACTTGGGTGCTTAAATGCTCATATGCTTGTATGCTCTCACGATCACATTCGTGCATGCTCATATGCTTGTATGCTCTCACGATCACATTCATGCATGCTCCTACGATCAAATGCTTGTATGTTCTCATGCTTTGTTGATAATATTCTCATATGTGTACTTGCTTTGATGATCACATACTCACATGTCTACTTGCTTTGGTAATCACATGCTCCAATGTTTATATGCTTTGATGTTCAAATTCTTTGATGATCACATGCTTCGATGATCGTATGCTCACATGCCTATATTCTTTGACGATCACATGCCCACTTGCTTGTATAACTTCACACTCATATGCTTGGACACTTTGATGATTACATGCGCCTACGTTCAATTGTTTTGATAATTGCCTGCTCACATGAATTGATATTCACATGTTTAATATCCACACACATGTGCACACACTTGGATACTAATATCTCTATAAGCTTGGAGGCTTAAGTTATCAGGTAGTTGGACATTCGTGTGCTCAGAAGCTTTGACAATTTTGCTTGAATGTTGAGGTGATTGTGAGATTAAAGGTATGTGTACTTGGGTTCTTAAATGCTCATATGCTCGTATGCTCTAGTGATCACGTGCTTGTATTCTCTCATGCTCAAATACTTGTATACTCTCATGCTTAAATGCTCATAATTAAATGAAGTGTCATTTCTTCGTAAGATTTATTTTTTAACCACATGTGCACACACTTGAATGATGATAAATTTATATGCTTGGAAGCTGATACACTCATGTAGTTGGATGCTTAAGCACTCACATGCTTTGATGATCGTGGTTAAATCCTGAGGTGATTGGATGGTAAGATGTATGTGGACTTGGATACTTAAGTGCTTATGGGCTTGAATGTTCACATCACTTGTTGATCATGTCCTCATATGTGTACTTGTTTTGATGATCACATGCTTCTATGTTTACATGTTTTGATGTTCACATGTTTCTAAGTTCGCATGCTTTGATGATCACACACACTTCTATGTTCACATGCTTTGATGATTGTATGCTCCCATGTTTACATGCTTTGATGAAAACATTTCCACTTACTTGTATGCCTTAATGCTCATATGCTTGGACAGTTTTTTGATTGCATGCTCCTATGTTCACATGCTTTGTTGATCACATGCTTCTATGTTCATATGCCTCGATGATAGAATGCTCCTATGTCTCTACATGCTTTGATGATCACATGCCCACTTGCCTGTATGCCTTCAAGCTCATATTCTTGGATGCTTTGATGATTACCTACCCCTATGTTGATATGCTTTGATGATCGCATGCCCACTTGCATTGATATTCACATGTTTGATATTCACACACATGTGCACACACTTGGAAGATGAAATTTCTATTGGTTTAAAGGCTAAAGTGATCATGTAGTAGGACATTCATGGCTCAAATGCTTTGACGATTAAGCTTGAATGCTGAGGTATGTGTACTTGGGTGCCTAAATGCTTCTATGCATGTATGCTCTCATTATCACATGCTTGTATTTTCACATGCTTTGTTGATAACCTACTCACATTTGTCTTTGTTTGATGATAACATGCTCATATGTCTACATGCTTTTATGATCACATGCTCCTATGTTCACATGTTTCGATGATCGTATGCTCTTATGTCTACTTGCTTAAATGATCACATGCTTTTATGTTCACATGCTTTAATGATCATACACTTCTATGTTCACATGCTTTGATGATTGTATGCTCCTATGTTTACATGCTTTAATGAGAACATGTCCACTTGCCTATGTGCCTTCATGCTCATATGCTCGGACACTTTTACGATTGGATGCTCCTATGTTAACATGTTTCGTTGATCACATGCATTTAAATTCACATGCCTTGATGATAGAGTGCTTCCATGTTTATATGCTTTGATGATCCCATGCCCACTTGCTTGTATGCCTTCGAGCTCATATGTTTAGACGCTTTTATGATTACCTACTCCTATTTTTGAAATGCTTCGATGATTGAATGCTCACGTGCATTGATATTCACATGTTTGATATCCACACACATGTGCACACATTTGGATGATAAAATGTCTATTGGCTCGAAGGCTAAATTGATCGTGTAGTAGGAAATTTGTACACTTAAATGTGTTGACGATTTTGCTTGAATGTTGACATGATTGGGAGATTAAACGTATGTGTACTTAGGTGCTTAAATGCTCATATGCATGTATGCTCTCATGATCATATGCTTTGTTGATAACCTACTCATATTTATCTTTGCTTTGATGATAATGCTCACATGTCTACTTGCTTTGATGATCACATGCTCCTATGCTCACATGCTTTGATGTTCACATGTTTCGATGATCGTGTACTCCCATGTCTACATGCTTTGATGATCACATGCCTACTGACCTGTATGCCATCATTCTCAGATGCTTGGATGCTTTGATGATTACTTGCTTATATGTTCAAATGCTTTGATGATTGCATGCTCATATAACTTCATGCACATACACATAGACAATTTGATGATTACATGCTCCTATGTTCAAATGCTTTTAAAATCGTATGCCCACAAGTATTGATATTCACTCGTATGATATCCACACATGTGCACACACATGGATGCGAATATGTTTATAGGCTTGGAGGCTTAGGTGATCATGTAGCTAGACGTTTATGCGCTCAAACGCATTGACGATTTTGCTTGAATGCTGAGGTGATTGGTAGATTTGAGGGATGTTTACTTGGGCTCTTAATGATCATATGTTTGTATGATCTAATGATCACATGCTTGTATACTCTCACACTTGAATGCTTACATATAAATTAAATGTCACTCCTTCATAAGATTTATTTTTTTAACCACATGTGCATATACTTGAATGACAATATATCTATATGCTCGAAGTTTGAAATGCTCATGTAGTTGGATGCTTGGGCACTCACATGCTTTGATAAACGTGCTTAAATCCTAAGGTGATAGGATGGTAAGATGTATGTGTACTTGATTGCTTAAATGCTCATGTGCTTTTATGATCAATGCTTTGTTGATAAAGTGCTCACATGTGTACTTGCTGTGACGATCATTTGCTTACATGTGTACTTTTATGTTCGTTTTGATATTCACATAATTCTATGTTCACATGCTTTGATTATCATACACTTCTATGTTCACATGCTTTGATGATCGTATGCTTCTACGCCTACATGCTTTAAGGAGAACATGTCCACTTGCTTATATGCCATCATGCTCATATGCTTGGCCACTTTTATGATTGGATGCTCTTATGTTAACATGCTTCGTTAACATTCACTAGTATGATATCCACAAACATGTGCAAACACTTGGATACTAATATTTTTATAGGCACAGAGGCTTAAGTGATTATGTAGTTGGATGTTTGTGTGCTCAAATGCTTTGACGATTTTACTTGAATGCTAAGGGGATTGGTAGATTTGAGGTATGTGTACTTGGGTTCTTAAATGCTCTTATGCTCTTATGCTATAATGATCACATGATTGTATGCTTTCACGATCAAATGCTTGTATAGTCTAATATGTAAATGCTTACATATAAATTAAGTGTCACTCCCACATAAGATTTATTTTCTGACAAAATGTGCATACACTTGAATAATGATATATCTACATGCTTGGAAACTAAAACAATCATGTAGTTGGATACTTAGGCACACACATGCTTTGATGATCATGCTTAAATCCTAATGTGATTGGATGATAAGATGTATGCGTACTCAAATGCCTAAATGCACATGTGCTTGAATGTTCAATGCTTTATTGATCAGGTGCTCACATGTGTACTTGTTTTGATGATCATTTGCTCACATGTCTACCAGCTTAGATGATCCCATGCTTTTATGTTCACATGTTTTGAAATTCACATACTTTTATGCTCAATGCTTTAATGATCACACACTTCTATGTTCACATGCTTTGATGATCGTATGCTCTTATGTCTACATGCTTTAAGGAGAACATGTCTACTTGTTGATATGCCTTCATACTCATATGCTCTTACACTTTTATGATTAGACGCTCCTATGTTAACATGCTTCGTTAATATTCACTAGTATGATATCCACAAACATGTGCGCACACTTGGATGCTAATATGTTTATAGACTTGGAGGCTTAAGTGATTATGTAGATGGACGTTCGTGCGCTTAAATGCTTTGATGATTTTGCTTGAATGCTAAGGCGATTGGTAGATTTGAGGTATGTGTACTTGGATTCTTAAATGCTATTATGCTTGCAAACTTTAATGATCACATGCTTGTATGCTCTCTCGATCAAATGCTTGTATACTTTCATGCTTAAATGCTTACATATAAATTAAGTGTCACTCCCTCATTAGATGAATTTTCTATCCACATGCGCACACACATGAATGACAATATATCTATATGCTTGGAGACTGAAATGCTCATTTAGTTGGGTGCTCAGGCGCTCACAAGCTTTGATGATTGTGCATAAATCCTAGGGTAATTGGACGGTAAGATGTATGTGTACTTGGAAGCCAAAATGCACATGTGCATGTATGTTCAATGCTTTGTTAATAGGATGCTCACATGTGTACTTGCTTCGATGATCATTTTCTCATAAGTCTACTTGCTTAGATGACCACATGCTTTTATGTTCGCATGTTTTGATATTCACAGGCTTTGATGATCATACATTTCAATGTTCACATACTTTGATGATCGTTTGCTTACTTACAAGTCTACTTGCTTTGATGATCACATGCTTTTATGTTCACATGTTTTGATAGTCACATACTTCTATGTTCACATGCTTTGATGATCATTGGCTCACATGTCGACTTGCTTAGGTGATCATATGCTTTTATGTTCACATGTTTTCATAATCACATATTTCCATATTCACATGCTTTGATGATCATACACTTCTATGTTCGCATGCTTTGATGATCCTATGCTCCTATGTCTACATGCTTTAAGGAGAACATGTCCACTTACATATATGCCTTCATGCTAATTTGCTTGTACACTTTTTTGATTGGATGGTCCAATGTTAACATGCATCGCTAATATTCATTGGCATTATATCCACGAACATGTGCACAAACTTGGACGGTAACATGTTTATAGGCTAGGAGGCTTAAGTGATCAAGTAATTGGACGTTTGTGCGCTTAAACGTTTTGATGGTTTTGCTTGAATGTTGAGGTGATCAACAGATTTAAGGTATGTGTTCCTGGGTTCTGAAATGCTCTTATGCTTGTATGCTTTACTGATTACTTGCTTTTATGCACTCATGATCAAATGCTTGTATAGTCTCATGCTTAAATGCTTATGTATAAATTAAGTTCCTCTCCCTCATTAGACGTATTTTCTAACCATATGTGCACACACATGAATGACGATATATCTATATGCTTGGAGACTGAAACACTCATATAGTTGGATGGTCAGGCGCTCATACGCTTTAATGATCGTGCATAAATCCTAAGGTAAATGGATGGTAAGATGTATGAATACTTGGATGCCAAAATGCACATGTGCTTGTATGTTCAATGCTTTGTTGATCATGTGCTCATATGTGTATTTGCTTTAATGATCATTTGCTCACATGTTTGCTTGCTTAGATGACCACATGCTTTTATGTTAGCAAGTTTTGATATTCAAATACTTCTATGTTCAGATGCTTTGATGATCATAGATTTCTCTGTTCACATGCTTAGATGATCACATGCGTTTATGTTCACATTCGTTTTGATATTCAAATACTTCTATCTTCACATGCTTTGATGATCATACATTTCTATGTTCACATGCTTTGATGATTGTTTGCTCATAAGCCCACTTGCTTAGACGATCACATGCTTATTTGTTAACATGTTTTGATAATCACATACTTTTATGTTCACATGCTTTGATGATCGTATGCTCCTATGTCTACATGCTTTAAGGAGAACATGTCCACTTGCTTATATGCCATCATGCTCATATGCTCGGCCACTTTTATGATTGGATGCTCCTATGTTAACATGCTTCATTAATATTCACTAGTATGATATCCACAAATATGTGCACACACTTGGAAGCTAATATGTTTATAGGCTTGGATGTTTAAGTGATTATGTAGATGGACGTTCGGGTGCTCAAACGCTTTGATGATTTTGCTTGAATGCTAAGGCGATTGGTAGATTTGAGGTATATGTACTTGGGTTCTTAAATGCTATTATGCTTGCAAGCTTTAATGATCACATGCTTGTATGCTCTCTCGATCAAACGCTTGTATACTCTCTTGCTTAAATGCTTACATATAAATTGTCATTTTGTCATTAAATGTATTTTCTAACCACATGTGCACACACATGAATGATGATATATCCATATGCTTGGAGACTGAAATTCTCTTTTAGTTGGGTACTTAGGCGCTCAGAAGCTTTGATGATCGTGCATAAATCCTAAGGCAATTGGACGGTAAGATGTATGTGTACTTGGAAGCCAAAATGCAGATATGCATGTATGTTCAATGCTTTGTTAATTAGGTGCTCACATGTGTACATGCTTTGATGATGATTTTCTCACAAGTCTACCTGCTTAGATGACCACATGCTTTTATTTTCGCATGTTTTGATATTCACAGGCTTTGATGATCATACATTTCAATGTACACACACTTTGATGATCGTTTGCTCACAAGTCTACTTGCTTAGATGATCACATGCTTTTATGTTCACATGTTTTGATAGTCACATACTTCTATGTTCACATGCTTTGATTATCATACATTTTTATGTTCACATGCTTTGATGATCATTTGCTCACATGTCGACTTGCTTAGGTGATCATACGCTTTTATGTTCACATGTTTTCATAATCACATATTTCCATATTCACATGCTTTGATGAACCTATGCTCTTACGTCTACATGCTTTAAGGAGAACATGTCCACTTGCATATATGCCTTCATGCTCATTTGCTCGAACACTTTTTTGATTGGATGGTCCTATGTTAACATGCATCACTAATATTCATTGGCATGATATCCACGAACATGTGCACACACTTGGATGGTAACATGTTTATAGGCTAGGAGGCTTAAGTGATCAAGTAATTGGACGTTCGTGGGCTCAAACGTTTTGACGGTTTTGCTTGAATGTTGAGGTGATCGACAGATTTGAGGTATGTGTTCCTGGGTTCTGAAATGCTCTTATGCTTGCATGCTTTACCGATTACTTGCTTTTATGCACTCATGATCAAATGCTTGTATAGTCTCATACTTAAATGCTTATATATAAATTAAGTTCCTCTCCCTCATTAGATGTATTTTCTAACCACATGTGCACACACATGAATGACGATATATCTATATGCTTAGAGACTGAAATGCTCATTTAGTTGGATGCTCAGGTGCTAACATGCTTTGATGGTTGTGCATAAATGCTAAGGTAATTGGACGGTAAGATGTATGTGTACTTGGATGCCAAAATGCACCTGTGCATGTATGTTCAGCGCTTTGTTAATTAGGTGCTCACTTGTGTACTTGCATTGATGATCATTTGCTCATATGTCTGCTTTCTTAGATGACCACATGCTTTTATGTTCGCATGTTTTGATATTCACATACTTTTATGTTCAGATGCTTTGATGATCGTAGATTTCTATGTTCACATGCTTTGATGATCGTTTGCCCACAAGTCTACTTGCTTAGATGATCACATGCGCTTGTGTTCACATGTGTTTTATATTCAAATACTTTTATCTTCACATGCTTTGATGATCACACATTTCTATGTTCCAATGCTTTGATGAATGTTTGCTCAAAAGTCTACGTGCTTAGACGATCACATGCTTATTTGTTAACATGTTTTGATAATC
This sequence comes from Quercus gilva, assembly GCA_023621385.1. Lineage (NCBI taxonomy): Eukaryota > Viridiplantae > Streptophyta > Magnoliopsida > Fagales > Fagaceae > Quercus > Quercus gilva. The sequence continues at coordinate 34,069,757 of CM042473.1, read as the reverse complement.
TGATACTTCTATGTTCACATGCTTTGATGATCGTATACTCCTACGTCTACATGCTTTAAGGAGAACATGTCTACTTGCTTATATGCCGTCATGCTCATATGCTCAGCCACTTTTATGATTGGATGCTCTTATATTAACATGCTTCGTTAATATTCACAAGTATGATATCCACAAACATTTGCACACACTAGGAAGCTAATGTGTTTATAGGCTTGGAGGCTTAAGTGACTATGTAGATGGACATTCGGGTGCTCAAATGCTTTGATGGTTTTGCTTGACTGCTAAGGCGATTGGTAGATTTGAGGTATGTGTGCTTGGGTTCTTAAATGCTATTAAGCTTGCAAGCTTTAATGATCACATGCTTGTACGCTCTCTCGATCAAATGCTTGTATACTCTCATGCTTAAATGCTTACATCTAAATTAAGTGTCACTTCGTCATTAGATGTATTTTCTAACCACATGTGCACACACATGAATGAGGATATATGTATATGCTTGGAGATTGAAATGCTCGTTTTGATATTCACATACTTCTATTTTCAGATGCTTTGATGATCACAGATTTATATGTTCACATGCTTTGATGATCGTTTGCTCACAAGTCTACTTGCTTAGATGATCACATGCGTTTATGTTCACATGTGTTTTGATATTCAAATACTTCTATCTTCACATGCTTTGATGATCATACATTTCTATGTTCACATGTATTGATAATTGTTTGCTCACAAGTCTACATGCTTAGACGATCACATGCTTACTTGTTAACATGCTTTGATAACCACATACTTCTATGTTCACATGCTTTGATGATTGTATGCTCTTACGTCTACATGCTTTAAGGAGAACATGTCCACTTGCTTATATGCCATCATGCCCATATGCTCGGCCACTTTTATGATTCTCTTATGTTAACATGTTTCGTTAATATTCACTAGTATGATATCCACCAAATTGTGCACACACTTGGATACTAATATTTTTAAAGGCTCGGAGGCTAAAGTGATTATGTAGATGGACGTTCGTGTGCTCAAACGCTTTGACGATTTTACTTGAATGCTAAAGGTGATTGGTAGATTTGAGGTATGTGTACTTGGGTTCTTAAATGCTATTACGCTTGTAAGCTTTAGTGATCACATGCTTGTATGCTTTCTCGATCAAATGCTTGTATACTCTCATGCTTAAATGCTTACATATAAATCAAGTGTCACTCCCTCATTAGATGTATTTTCTAACCACATTTGCACAAACATGAATGACGATATATCTATATGCTTGGAGACTGAGATGCCAATTTAGTTGGATGCTTAGGCGCTCACATGCTTTGATGATCGTGCATAAATCCTAAGGTAATTGGACGGTAAGATGTATGTGTACTTGGATGCTAGAATGCACATGTGCATGTATGTTCAATGCTTTGTTAATCAGGTGCTCACATGTGAACTTGCTTCGATAATCATTTGCTCTCATGCCTACTTGCTTAGATGACCACATGCTTTTATATTCGCATGTTTTGATATTCACATACTTCTCTGTTCGCAAGCTTTGATGATCATAGATTTCAATGTTCACATGCTTTGATGATCGTTTGCTCACAATTCTACTTGCTTAGATGATCACATGCTTTTATGTTTACTTGTTTTGATATTCAAATACTTCTATCTTCACATGCTTTGACGATCATTTGCTCACTTGTCTGCATGCTTAGATGACCACATGCTTTTATGTTCGCTAGTTTTGATATTCACAGGCTTTGATGATCATACATTTCAATGTTCACATTCTTTGATGACCGTTTGTTCACAAGTGTACTTGCTAAGATGATCACATGCTTTTATGTTCACATGTTTTGATATTCACATGCTTCTATGTTCACAAGCTTTGATGATCATACATTTTTACGTTCACATGCTTACTTAGATATTCACATACTTCTATGTTCACATGCTTTGATGATCATACATTTTTATGTTCACATGCTTTGATGATCATTTGCTCACATGTCTACTTGCTTAGGTGATCATATGCTTCTATGTTCACATGTTTTGATAATCACATATTTCCATGTTCATATGCTTTGATGATCATACACTTCTATGTTCACATGCTTTGATGATCCTATGCTTCTACATCTACATGCTTTAAGGAGAACATGTCCACTTGCATATATGCTTTCATGCTCATTTGGTCGTACACTTTTTTGATTGGATGCTACTATGTTAACATGCATTGCTAATATTCACTAGCCCGATATCCATGAACATGTGCACATACTTGGATGCTAACATGTTTATAGGCTTGGTGGCTTAAGTGATTGATTAATTGGACATTCGTGCTTTAAAATGTTTTGATAGTTTTTCTTCAAAGTTGAGGTGATCGAAAGATTTGAGGTATGTGTTCTTGGGTTCTTAAATGCTCATATGCTTGCATGCTTTATTGATTACTTGCTTGTTTGCACTCATGATCAAATGCTTGTATAGTCTCATGCTTAAATTCTTATATAAAAATTAAGTTCCACTCCATCATTCGATGTATTTTCTAAGCACATGCGCACACACATGAATGACGATATATCTATATGCTAGGAGACTGAAACACTCTTATAGTTGGATGGTCAGGCACTCACATGCTTTGATGATTGTGGATAAATCCTAAGGTAATCAGATAGTAAGATGTATGCGTACTTGGATGCCAAAATGCACATGTGCTTGTATGTTCAATGCTTTGTTGATCATGTGCTAGCATGTGTACTTGCTTTAATGATTATTTGCTCACATGTCTGCTTGCTTAGATGACCACATGCTTTTATGTTCACATGTTTTGATATTCACATACTTCTATGTTCAGATGCTTTGATAATCATGGATTTCTATGTTCACATGCTTTGATGATCGTTTGCTCACAAGTCTACTTACTTAGATGATCACACACTTTTATGTTCACATGTTTTGATATTCACATACTTTTACGTTCACATGCTTTGATAATCAAACATTTTTATGTTCACATACTTTGATGATCATTTGCCCAGATGTCTACTTGCTTCGGTGATCATATGCTTTCATGTTCACATGTTTTGATAATCATATATTTCCATGTTGACATGCTTTAATGATCATACACTTCTATGTTTACGTGCTTTGATGATCCTGTGCTCCTACGTCTACATGCATTAAGGAGAACATGTCCATTTGCATATATTGCTTCATGCTTGTTTGCTCGTACACTTTTTTGATTGGATGGTCCTATGTTAACATACATCGTTAATATTCACTAGCATGATATCCACAAACATGTGCACACACTTGGATGCTAACATGTTTATAGGCTTGGAGGCTTAAGTGATCAAGTAATTGGACATTCACGCTTTCAAACGTTTTGATGGTTTTGCTTGAATGTTGAGGTGATCGACAGATTTTAGGTATGTGTTCTTGGGTTCGTCAATGCTCTTATGCTTGCATGCTTTACTGATTACTTCCTTGTATGCACTCATGAACAAATGCTTGTATAGTCTCATGCTTAAATGCTTATATATAAATGAAGTTTGACTCCTTCATTAGATGTATTTTCTAACCACACTTGCGCACACATGAATGACGATATATCTATATGCTTGGAGACTGAAATGCTCATTTAGCTGGATGCTCAGGTGCTAACATGCTTTGATGATCGTGCATAAATGCTAAGGTAATTGGATGGTAAGATGTATGTGTACTTGGATGCCAAAATGCACATGTACATGTATGTTCAGCGCTTTGTTAATTAGGTGCTCTCATGTGTACTTGCATAGAAGATGATTTGCTCACATGTCTGCTTGCTTACATGTCTGCTTGCTTACATGATCACAAGCTTTTATGTTCGAACGTTTTGATATTCACATACTTCTCTGTTCACATGCTTTGATAATCATAGATTTCAATGTTCACATGCATTGATGATCGTTTGCTCACAAGTCTACTTGCTTAGATGATCAAATGCTTTTATGTTCACATGTTTTGATATTCAAATACTTCTATCTTCACATGCTTTGATGATCATACATTTCTATGTTCACATGCTTTGATGATTGTTTGCTCACTAGTCTGCTTGCTTAGATGATGACATGCTTTTATGTTCACATGTTTTGATATTCTCATACTTTTATGTTCACATGCTCTGATGATCATATATTTTTTTATTCACATGCTTTGATGATTGTTTGCTCACATGTCTACTTGTTTAGGTGATCATATGCTTTTTTGTTCACAAGTTTTGGTAATCTCATATTTCCATGTTCACTTGCTTTGATGATCCTATGCTCCAACTTCTACATGCATTAAGGAGAACATGTCCACTTGCATATATGCCTTCATGCCTATTTGCTCGTACACTTTTTTGATTGGATGGTCCTATGTTAACATGCATTGTTAATATTCACTAGCATGATATCCACGAACATGTGCACACACTTGGATGCTATCATGTTTATAGGCTTAGAGGCTTAAGTGATCAAGTAATTGGACATTCATGCCTTCAAACATTTTGATGGTTTTGCTTGAATATTGAGGTGATCGACAGATTTGAGGTATGTGTTCTTGGGTTCGTCAATGCTCTTATGCTTGCATGCTTTACTAATTACTTCATTGTATGCACTCATGAACAAATGCTTGTATTGTCGAATGCTTAAATGCTTATATATAAATTAAGTTCGACTCCCTCATTAGATGTATTTTCTAACCACATGTGCGCACACATGAATGACGATATGTCTATATGCTTGGAGATTGAAATGCTCATTTAGTTGGATGCTCAGGCGCTAACATGCTTTGATGATTGTGCATAAATGCTAAGGTAATTGGATGGTAAGATGTATGTGTACTTGGATGCCAAAATGCACATGTCCATGTATGTTCAGTGCTTTGTTAATTAGGTGCTCACATGTGTCCTTGCATCGATGATCATTTGCTCACATGTCTGCTTGCTTACATGACCACATGCTTTTATGTTCGCATGTTTTGATATTCACATACTTCTCTATTCACAGGCTTTGATGATCATAGATTTCAATGTTCACATTGATTGATGATCGTTTGCTCACAAGTCTACTTGCTTAGATGATCATATGATTTTATGTTCACATGTTTTGATATTCAAATACTTCTATCTTCACATGCTTTGATGATCATACATTTTTATGTTCACATGCCTTGATGATCGTTTGCTCACGAGTCTACTTGCTTAGATGATGACATGCTTTTATGTTCACATGTTTTGATATTCTCATACTTCTATGTTCACATGTTTTGATGATTGTTTGCTCACATGTGTACTTGCTTAGGTGATCATATGCTTTTTTGTTCACATGTTTTGGTAATCACATATTTCCATGTTCACTTGCTTTGATGATCCTATGCTGCAACTTCTACATGCATTAAGGAGAACATGTCCACTTGCATATATGTCTTCATGCTCACTTGCTCGAACACTTTTTTGATTGAATGCTTCTATGTTAAAATGCATTGCTAATAGTCACTAGCATGGTTTCCACGAACATGTGCACACACATGAACGATGATATATCTGTATGCTTAGAGACTGAAATGCCCATTTAGTTGGATGCTCTGGTGCTAACATGCTGTGATGATCGTGCGTAAATCCTAAGGTAATTGGAAGGTAAGATGTATGTGTACTTGGATGCCAAAATGCACATGTGCATGTATGTTAAATGCGTTATTAATCAGGTGCTCACTTGTGTACTTGCTTCGATGATCATTTGCTCACATGTCTGCTTGCTTAGATGGCCACATGCTTTGATGTTTGCAATGTTTGATATTCACAGGCTTTGATGATCATACATTTCAATGTTCACATTCCTGGATGATCGTTTGCTCATAAGTCTACTTGCTTAGATGATCACATGCTTTTACGTTCACATGTTTTGATATTCAAATAGTTCTATCTTTACAAGCTTTGATGATCATATATTTCTTTGTTCACATGCTTTAATGATCGTTTGCTCACAAGTCTATTTGCTTAGATGATCACACGGTATAAGTTCACATGTTTTAATATTCACATACTTTTTTGTTCACATGCTTTGATGATCATACATTTTTATGTTGACATGCTTTGGTGATCATTTACTCACATGTCTACTTGCATTGGTGATCATATGCTTTTATTGTCACTTGTTTTGATAGTCACATATTTCCATGTTCACATGCTTTGATGACCCTATGCTCCTACGTCTACATGCGTTAAGGAGAACATGTCCACTTACATATATGCCTTCATGCACATTTTCTCATACACTTTTTTGATTGAATGCTCCTATGTTAAAATGCATCGCTAATATTCATTAGCATGATATCCACGAACGTGTTCACACAATTGGATGCTAACATGTTTATAGGCTTGGAGGCTTTTGTGGTCAAGTAATTGGACGTTCGTGCTTTCAAACGTTTTGATAGTTTTGCTTGAATGATGAGGTGATCGACAGATTTGAGGTGTGTGTTCTTGGTTTCCTAAATGCTCTTATGCTTGCATGCTTTACTGATTTCTTGCTTGTATGCACTCATGATCAAATGCTTGTATAGTCTCATGCTTAAATGCTTAAATATAAATTAAGTTCCACTCCCTCATTAGATGTATTTTCTAACCACATGTGCACACACATGAATCACGATATATCTATGTGATTGGAGACTGAAACACTCATATAGTGGGATGGTCAAGCGTTCACATGCTTTGATGATTGTATATAAATCCTACGGTAATTGGACGGTAAGATGTATGTGTACTTGGATGCCAAAATGCACTTGTGCTTGTATATTCAATGCTTTGTTGATCATATGCTCACACGTGTACTTGCTTTAATGATCGTTTGCTCACATGTCTGCTTGCTTAGATGACCACATGCTTTTATGTTTGCAGGTTTTGATATTCACAGGCTTTGATGATCATACATTTCAATGTTCACATACTTTGATGATCATTTGTTTACAAGTCTACTTGCTTAGATGATCACATGCTTTTATGTTCACATGTTTTGATATTCAAATACTTCTATATTCACATGCTTTGATGATAATTCAATTTTATGTTCACATGGTTTGATGATCATTTGCTCACATGTCTACTTGCTTTGATGATCTTATGCCTTTATGTTCACATGTTTTTATAATCACATATTTCCCTGTTCACACGCTTTGGTAAACCTATGCTCCAACATCCACATGCTTTAAGGAGAACATGCCCACTTGCATATATGCCTTCATGCTCATTTGCTCGTACCCGTTTTTGATTGGATGCTCCTATGTTAACATTCATCGCAAATATTCACTAGCATGATATCCACTAACATGTGCACACACTTGGATGCAAACATGTCTATAGGCTTGGAGGCTTCAGTTTTCAAGTAATTGGACGTTCGTGCTTTCAAACGCTTTGATGGTTTAGCTTGAATTTTGAGGTGATCGATAGATTTGAGGTTTGTGTTCTTGGGTTCTTAAATGCTCTTTTGCTTGCATTCTTTACTGATTACTTCCTTGTATGCACTCATGATCAAATGCTTGTATAGTGTCATACTTAAATGCTTCTATATAAATTAAGTTCGACTCCCACGTTATATGTATTTTCTAACCATATGTGCACACGCATGAATGACGATATATCTATATGCTTAGAGATTGAAATGCTCAATTAGTTAGATGCTCAGGGGCTGACATGCTTTGATGATTGTGCATAAATGCTAAGGTAATTGGACGGTAAGATGTATGTGTACTTGGATGCCAAAATGCACATATGCATGTATGTTCAATGCTTTGTTTATTAGGTGCACACTTGTGTACTTGCATCGATGATCATTTGTTGACATGTCTGCTTGCTTAGGTGACCACATGCTTTTATGTTCGCATGTTTTGATATTCACACACTTCTCTATTCACATACTTTGATGATCATAGATTTCAATGTTCACATGCTTTGATAATCGTTTGCTCACAAGTCTACTTGATTAGATGATCACATGCTTTTATGTTCACATGTTTTGATATTCAAATACTTCTATCTTCACATGCTTTGATGATCATACATTTCTACGTTCACACGATTTGATGATCGTTTGCTCACAAGTCTACTTGCATAGTTGATGACATGCTTTTATGTTCACATGTTTTGATATTCTCAGACTTCTATGTTCGTGTGCTTTGATGATCATGCATTTTTATGTTCACATGCTTTGATGATTGTTTGCTCACATGTCTACTTGCTTAGATGATCATATGCTTTTTTGTTCACATGTTTTGGTAATCACGTACTTCCATGTTCACATGCTTTGATGATCCTATGCTCCAACGTCTACATGCATTAAGGAGAACATGTCCTCTTGCATATATGCCTTCATACTCATTTGCTCAAACACTTTTTTGATTGAATGCTCCTATGTTAAAATGCATCGCTAATATTCACTAGCATGGTTTCCACAAACATGTGCACACACATGAATGACGATATATCTGTATGCTTGGAAACTGAAATGCCCATTTAGTTAGATGCGCAGGTGCTAACATGCTGTGATGATTGTGCGTAAATCCTAAGGTAATTGGATGGTAAGATGTATGTGTACTTGGATGCCAAAATGCACATATGCATGTATGTTAAATGCTTTGTTAATCAAGTGCTAACTTGTGTACTTGCTTCGATGATCATTTGCTTACATGTCTGTTTGCTTAGATGGCCACATGCTTTGATGTTTGCATGTTTTGATATTCACAAGCTTTGATGACCATACATTTCAATGTTGACAAACTTTGATGATCGTTTGCTCATTATTCTACTGGCTTAGATGATCACATGGTTTTTGGTTCATATGTTTTGATATTCAAATACTTCTATCTTTACAAGCTTTAATGATCATATATTTTTATGTTCTCAAGCTTTGATGATCGTTTGCTCACAAGTCTACTTGCTTAGATGATCACATGCTTTTATGTTCACATGTTTTGATATTCACATACTTTTATGTCCACACGCTTTGATGATCATACATTTTTATGTTCACATGCTTTGATGATTGTTTGCTCACATGTCTACTTGCTTAGGTGATCATATGCTTTTATGTTCACTTGTTTTGATAATCACATATTTCCATGTTGACATGCTTTGATGATCATGCACTTCTATGTTCACATGCTTTGATGATTCTATGCTCCTAAGTCTACATGCATTAAAGAGAACATATCCAGTTGCATATATGCCTTCTTGCTTATTTGCTCGTACACTTTTTTGATTGGATGGTCCTATGTTACCATGCATCATTAATATTCACTAGCATGATATCCATGAACATGTGCACACACTTGGACGCTAACTTGTTTATAGGCTTGGAGGCTTGAGTGATCAAGTAATTGGATGTTCGTGCTTTCGAACGATTTGATGGTTTTGCCTGAATGTTGAGGTGATCGACAGATTTGAGGTATGTGTTCTAGGGTTTGTCAATGCTCTTATGCTTGCATGCCTTACTGATTACTTCCTTGTACACACTCATGAACAAATGCTTATTTAGTCTCTTGCTTAAATGCTTATATATAAATTTAGTTCGACTCCTTCATTAGATGTATTTTCTAACCACATGTGCACACACATGAATGACGATATATCTATATGCTTGGAGAATGAAATGCTCATTTAGTTGGGTGCTCAGGCGCTAACATGCTTTAATGATCGTGCATAAATGCAAAGGTAATTGGACGATAAGATGTATGTGTACTTGGATGCCAAAATGCACAAGTGCATGTATGTTCAGAGCTTTGTTAATTAGGTACTCACATGTGTACTTGCATTGATGATCATTTGCTCACATGTCTGCTTGCTTAGATGACCACATGCTTTTATGTTCGCATGTTTTGATATTCACATACTTCTCTGTTCACATGCTTCGATGATCATAGATTTTAATGTTCACATGCTTTGATGATCGTTTGCTCACAAGTCTACTTGCTTAGATGATCAGATTCTTTTATGTTCACATGTTTTTATGTTCACATGTTTTGATATTCAAATACTTCTATGTTCACATGCTTTGACAATCATACATTTCTATGTTCACATGCTTTGATGATCGTTTGCTCACAAGTCTACTTGCTTAGGTGATGGCTTGCTTTTATGTTCACATGTTTTGATATTCTCATACTTCTATGTCCACATGCTTTGATGATCATACATTTTTATGTTCACATGCTTTGATGATTGTTTGCTCACATGTCTACTTGCTTAAGTGATCATATGCTTTTTTATTTACATGTTTTGGTAATCACAAATTTCCATGTTTAGATGCTTTGATGATCCTATGCTCCAACTTCTACATACACTAAGGAGAACATGTCCAGTTGCATATATGTCTTCATGCTCATTTGCTCGAACACTTTTTTGATTGAATGCTCCTTCGTTAAATTGCATCGCTAATATTCACAAGCATGGTTTCCACAAACATGTGCACACACATAAATGACGATATATCTGTATGCTTGAAGACTGAAATGCCCATTTAGTTGGATGCTCAGGTGCTAACATGTTGTGATGATTGTGCGTAAATCCTAAGGTAATTGGATGGTAAGATGTATGTGTACTTGGATGCGAAAATGCACATGTGCATGTATGTTAAATACTTTGTTAATCAGGTGCTCACTTGTGTACTTGCTTCGATGATCATTTGCTCACATGTCTGCTTGCTTAGATGGCCACATGCATTGATTGTTGCATGTTTTGATATTCACAGGCTTTGATGATCATACATTTCAATGTTCATATACTTTGATGATCGTTTGTTTACAAATCCTCTTGCTTAGATGATCACATGCTTTTATGCTCACATGTTTTGATATTTGAATACCTCTACATTCACATGCTCTGATGATAATTCAATTTTATGTTCACATGGTATGATGATCATTTGCACACTTGTCTACTTGCTTAGGTGATCTTATGCCTTTATATTCACATGTTTTTATAATCACATATTTCCATGTTCACACGCTTTGATAATCCTATGCTCCAACATCCACATGCTTTAAGGAGAACATGTCCACTTGCATATATGCCTTCATGCTGATTTGCTCGTACACTTTTTTGATTGGATGCTCCTATGTTAACATTCATCGCTAATATTCACTAGCATGATATCCACGAACATGTGCACACTCTTGGATGCTAACATGTCTATAGGCTTGGAGGCTTAAGTGATCAAGTAATTGGACGTTCATGCTTTCAAACGTTTTGATGGTTTAGCTTGAATGTTGACGTGATCGATAGATTTGAGGTTTGTGTTCTTGGGTTCTTAAATGCTCTTATGCTTGCATTCTTTATTGATTACTCCCTTGTATGCACTGTTGATCAAATGCTTGTATAGTCTCATACTTAAATGCTTCTATATAAATTAAGTTCGACTCCCTCGTGATATGTATTTTCTAACCACATGTGCACACACATGAATGACGATATATCTATATGCTTGGAGATTGAAATGCTCATTTAGTTAGATGCTCAGGCTCTAACATGACTTGATGATCATGCATAAATGCTAAGGTAACTGGACGGTAAGATGTATGTGTACTTGGATGCCAAAATGCACATGTGCATGTATGTTCAGTGCTTTGTTTATTAGGTGCTCACTTGTGTACTTGTATCGATGATCGTTGGCTGACATGTCTGCTTGCTTAGGTGACCACATGCTTTTATGTTCGCATGTTTCGATATTCACATACTTCTCTGTTCACATACTTTGATGATCATAGATTTCAACGTTCACATGCTTTGATGATCGTTTGCTCGCAATTCTACTTGATTAAATGATCACATGCTTTTGTGTTCACATGTTTTGATATTCAAATACTTCTATCTTCACGTGCTTTGATGATCATACATTTCTATTTTCACGTGATTTGATGATCGTTTGCTCACAAGTCTACTTGCATAGTTGATGACATGCTTTTATGTTCACATGTTTTGAAATTCTCATACTTCTATGTTCACATGCTTTGATGATCATACATTTTTATGTTCACATGCTTTGATGATTGTTTGCTCACATGTCTACTTGCGTAGGTGATCATATGCTTTTTTGTTCACAAGTTTTGGTAATCATGTATTTCCATGTTCACATGCTTTGATGATCCTATGCTGCAACGTCTACATGCATTAAGGAGAACATGTCCACTTGCATATATGCCTTCATGCTGATTTGCTCGAACACTTTTTTGATTGAATGCTCCTATGTTAAAATGCATCGCTAATATTCACTAGCATGGTTTCCACGAACATGTGCACACACATAAATGACGCTATATCTGTATGCTTGGAGACTGAAATGCCCATTTAGTTAGATGCGCAGGTGCTAACATGCTGTGATGATCGTGCGTAAATCCTAAGGTAATTGGATGGTAAGATGTATGTGTACTTGGATGCCAAAATGCACATGTGCATTTATGTTAAATGCTTTGTTAATCAAGTGCTGACTTGTGTACTTGCTTTGATGATCATTTGCTCACATGTCTGCTTGCTTAGATGGCCACATGCTTTGATGTTTGCATGTTTTGATATTCACAGGCTTTGATGACCATACATTTCAATGTTGACAAACTTTGATGATCGTTTGCTCATTATTCTACTGGCTTAGATGATCACATGGTTTCTGGTTCACATGTTTTGATATTCAAATACTTCTATCTTTACAAGCTTTGATGATCATATATTTTTATGTTCTCAAGCTTTGATGATCGTTTGCTCACAAGTCTACTTGCTTAGATGATCACATGCTTTTATGTTCACATGTTTTGATATTCACATACTTTTATGTTCACATGCTTTGATGATCATTTTATGTTCACATGCTTTGATGATTGTTTGCTCACATGTCTACTTGCTTAGGTGATCATATGCTTTTATGTTCACTTGTTTTGATAATCACATATTTCCATGTTGACATGCTTTGATGATCATACACTTGTATGTTCACATGCTTTGATGATTCTATGCTCCTACGTCTACATGCATACGTCTACATGCATTAAAGAGAACATATCCAGTTGCATATATGCCTTCATGCTTATTTGCTCGTACACTTTTTTGATTGGATGGTCCTATGTTACCATGCATCGTTAATATTCACTAGCATGATTTCCACGAACATGTGCACACTCTTGGACGCTAACATGTTTATAGGCTTGGAGGCTTGAGTGATCAAGTAATTGGACGTTCGTGCTTTCAAACGTTTTGATGGTTTTGCCTGAATGTTGAGGTGATTGACAGATTTGACGTATGTGTTCTAAGGTTTGTCAATGCTCGTATGCTTGCATGCCTTACTGATTACTTCCCTGTACACACTCATGAACAAATGCTTATATAGCCTCATGCTTAAATGCTTATATATAAATTTAGTTCGACTCTTTCATTAGGTGTATTTTCTAACCACATGTGCACACACATGAATGACAATATATCTATATGCTTGGAGATTGAAATGCTCATTTAGTTGGATGCTCAGGCACTAACATGCTTTGATGATCTTGCATAAATGCTAAGGTAATTGGACGGTAAGATGTATGTGTACTTGGATGCCAAAATGCACCAGTGCATGTATGTTCAGTGCTTTGTTAATTAGGTGATCACTTGTGTACTTGCATTGATGATCATTTGCTCACATGTCTGCTTGCTTAGATGACCACATGCTTTTATGTTCGCATGTTTTGATATTCACATACTTCTCTGTTCACATGCATCGATGATCATAGATTTTAATGTTCACATGCTTTGATGATCGTTTGCTCACAAGTCTACTTGCTTAGATGAACAGATACTTTTATGTTCACATGTTTTGATATTCAAATACTTCTATGTTCACATGCTTTGATGATCATACATTTCTATGTTCACATGCTTTGATGATCGTTTGCTCACAAGTCTACTTGCTTAGTTGATGGCTTGCTTTTATGTTCATATGTTTTGATATTCTCATACTTCTATGTTCACATGCTTTGATGATCATACATTTTTATGTTCACATGCTTTGATGATTGTTTGCTCACATGTCTACTTGCTTAGGTGATCATATGCTTTTTTATTTACATGTTTTGGTAATCACAAATTTCCATGTTTAGATGCTTTGATGATCCTATGCTTCAACTTCTACATACACTAAGAAGAACATGTCCAGTTGCATATATGTCTTCATGCTCATTTGCTCGAACACTTTTTTGATTGAATGCTCCTATGTTAAATTGCATCACTAATATTCACAAGCATGGTTTCCACGAACATGTGCACACACATGAATGACGATATATCTGTAGGCTTGGAGACTTAAGTGCCCATTTAGTTGGATGCTCAAGTGCTAATATGCTGTGATGATCGTGCGTAAATCCTAAGGTAATTGGACGGTAAGACGTATGTGTACTTGGATGCCAAAATGCACATGTGCATGTATGTTAAATGCTTTGTTAATCAGGTGCTCACTTGTGTACTTGCTTCGATGATCATTTGCTCACATGTCTGCTTGCTTAGATGGCCACATGCATTGATTTTTGCATGTTTTGATATTCACAGGCTTTAACGATCATACATTTCAATGTTCACATACTTTGATGATCGTTTGTTTACAAGTCCACTTGCTTAGATGATCACATGCTTTTATGTTCACATGTTTTGATATTCGAATACCTCTATATTCACATGCTCTGATGATAATTCAATTTTATGTTCACATGGTTTGATGATCATTTGCTCACATGTCTACTTGCTTAGGTGATCTTATGCCTTTATATTCACATGTTTTTATAATCACATATTTCCATGTTCACACGCTTTGATAATCCTATGCTCCAACATCCACATGCTTTAAGGAGAACATGTCCACTTGCATATATGCTTACATGCTCATTTGCTCGTACTTTTTTTTGATTGGATGCTCTTATGTTAACAATCGTCGCTAATATTCCCTAGCATGATATCCACGAACATGTGCACACACTTGGATGCTAACATGTCTATAGGCTTGGAGGCTTAAGTGATCAAGTAATTGGACGTTTATGCTTTCAAACGTTTTGATGGTTTAGCTTGAATGTTGAGGTGATCGATAGATTTGAGGTTTGTGTTCTTGGGTTCTTAAACGCTCTTATGCTTTCATGCTTTATTGATTACTTCCTTGTATGCACTCATGATCAAATGCTTGTATAGTCTCATACTCAAATGCTTATATATAAATTAAGTTCAACTCCCTCGTTATATGTATTTTCTAACCAGATGTGCACACACATGAATGACGATATATCTAAATGCTTGGAGACTGAAATGCTCATTTAGTTGGATGCTCAAGCGCAAACATGCTTTGATGATCGTCCATAAATACTAAGGTAATTAGATGGTAAGATGTATGTGTACTTGGATGCCAAAATGCACATGTGCATGTATATTCAGTGCTTTGTTTATTAGGTGCTCACTTGTGTACTTGCATCGATGATCATTTGCTCACATGTCTTCTTGCTTAGATGACCACATGCTTTTATGTTCGCTTGTTTTGATAGTCAAATACTTCTTTGTTCACATGCTTTGATGGTCATAGATTTCAATGTTCACATCCTTTGATGATCGTCTACTCACAATTCTACTTGCTTAGATGATCACATGCTTTTATGTTCACATACTTTGATGATCGTTCCTTTACCAGTCTATTTGCGTAGATGATCACATGCTTTTTCGTTCACATTTGTTGATGTTCAAATACTTCTATATTCACATGCTCTGATGATAATTCAATTTTATGTTCACATGGTTTGATGATCATTTGCTTACATGTCCACTTGCTTAGGTGATCTTATGCCTTTATGTTCACATGTTTTTGCAATCACTTATTTCCATGTTCACACGTTTTGATAATCCTATGCTCCAACATCCACATGCTTTAAGGAGAACATGTCCACTTGCATATATGCCTTCATGCTCATTTGCTCATACACTTTTTTGATTGGATGCCCCCATGTTAACATTCATAGCTAATATTCACTAGCATGATATCCACGAACATGTGCACACACTTGGATGCTAACATGTCTATAGGCTTGGAGGCTTAAGTGATCAAGTAATTGGATGTTCATGCTTTCAAACGTTTTGATGGTTTGGCTTGAACATTGAGGTGATCGACGGATTTGAGGTTTGTGTTCTTGGGTTCTTAAATGCTCTTATGCTTGCATGCATTACTGAATACTTCCTTGTATGCACTCATGATCAAATGCTTGTATAGTCTCATACTTAATTGCTTATATATAAATTAAGTTCGAATCTCTCGTTATATGTATTTTCTAACCACATGTGCACACATATGAATGACCATATCTTTATATTCTTGGAGACTGAAATACTCATTTCATTGGATGCTCAGGCACTAACATGCTTTGATGATCGTGCATAAATGCTAAGGTAATTGGAGGGTAAGATGTATGTGTACTTGGATGCCAAAATGCACATGTGCATGTATGTTCAATGCTTTGTTAATTAGGTGCTCACTTGGGTACTTGCATCGATGATCATTTGCTCACATGTCTGCTTGCTTAGATGACCACATGCTTTTATGTTTGCATGTTTTGATATTCACATACTTCTCTGTTCACATGCTTTGATGATCATAGATTTCAATGTTCACATGCTTTGATGATTGTTGCTCACGTGACTACTTGCTTGGGCGATCATATGCTTTTTTGTTCACATGTTTTGGTAATCACATATTTCCATGTTCACATGCTTAGATGATCATATACTCCAACTTCTACATGGATTAAGGAGAACATGTCCGCTTGCATATATACCTTCCTGCTCATTTGCTCGAACACTTTTTTGATTGAATGCTCCTATGTTAAAATGCATCGCTAATATTTACAAGCATGGTTTCCACGAACATGTGCACACACATGATTGACGATATATAAACTGAAATGCCCATTTAGTTGGATGCTTAGGTGCTAACATGCTTGGATGATCGTGTGTAAATCCTAAGGTAATTGGACGGTAAGATGTATGTGTACTTGGATGCCAAAATGCACATTTGCATGTATGTTAAATGGTTTGTTAATCAGATTCTCACTTGTGTACTTGCTTCGATGATCATTTGCTCACATGTCTACTTGCTTAGATGGCCATATGCTTTGATGTTTGCATGTTTTGATATTCACAGGCTTTGATGATCGTACATTTCAATGTTCATATACTTTGATGATCGTTTGCTCACAAGTCTACTTTCATAGATGATCACATGCTTTTACATTCACATGTTTTGATATTCAAATACTTCTATCTTTACAAGCTTTGATGATCATATATTTCTTTGTTCACATGCTTTAATGATCGTTTGCTCACAAGTCTACTTGCTTAGATGATCACATGCTATTATGTTCACATGTTTTGATATTCACATACTTCTATGTTCACATGTTTTGATGATCATACATTTTTATGTTGTCATGTTTTGAAGATCATTTGTTCGCATGTCTACTTGCATTGGTGATCATATGCTTTTATTGTCACTTGTGTTGATAATCACATATTTCCATGTTCCCATGCTTTGATGATCATACCCTTCTATCCTCACATGCTTTGATGATCCTATGCTCTTACGTCTACATGCATTAAGGAGAACATGTCCACTTGCATATATGCCTTCATGCTCATTTTCTCGTACACTTTTTTGATTGAATGCTCCTATGTTAAAATGCATCGCTAATATTCATTAGAATAATATCCTCAAACATGTGCACACAATTGGATGCTAACATGTTTGTAGGCTTGGACGCTTTTGTGCTCAAGTAATTGGACGTTCGTGCTTTCAAACGTTTTGATGGTTTTGCTTGAATGATGAGGTGATCAACAGATTTGAGGTGTGTGTTCTTGGTTTCTTAAATGCTCTTATACTTGTATGCTTTACTGATTTCTTGCCTGTATGCTCTCATGATCAAATCTCGTATAGTCTCATGCTTAAATGCTTATATATAAATTAAGTTCCACTCCCTCATTAGATGTATTTTCTAACCACATGTGCACACACATGAATGACGATATATCTATGTGCTTGGAGATAGAAACACTCATATAGTTGGATGGTCAGGTGCTCGCATGCTTTAATGATCGTATATAAATCCTACGGTAATTGGACGGTAAGATGTATGTGTACTTGGATGCCAAAATGCACTTGTGCTTGTATGTTCAATGCTTTGTTGATCATGTGCTCACATATATACTTGCTATAATGATCACTTGCTCAGATGTCTGCTTGCTTAGATGACCACATGCTTTTATGTTCACATGTTTTGATATTCAAATACTTCTATATTCACATGCTTTGATGATAATTCAATTTTATGTTCACATGGTTTGATGATCATTTGCTCACATGTCTACTTGCTTAGGTGATCTTATGCCTTTATGTTCACATGTTTTTATAATCACATATTTCCATGTTCACACGCTTTAATAATCCTATGCTCCAACATCCACATGCTTTAAGGAGAACATGTCCACTTGCATATATGCCTTCATGCACATTTGCTCCTACACTTTTTTGATTGGATTCTCCTATGTTAACATTCATCGCTAATATTCACTAGTATGATATCCACGAACATGTGCACACACTTGGATGATAACATGTCTATAGGCTTGGAGGCTTAAGTGATCAAGTAATTGGACGTTTATGCTTTCAAACGTTTTGATGGTTTAGCTTGAATGTTGAGGTGATCGACAGATTTGAGGTTTATGTTCTTGGGTTCTTAAATGCTCTTATGCTTGCATGCTTTACTGATTACTTGCTTGTATGCACTCATGATCAAATGCTTGTATAGTCTTTTACTGAAATGCTTATATATAAATTAAATTCGACTCTCTCGTTATATGTATTTTCTAAGCACATGTGCACACACATGAATGATGATATATCTATATGCTTGGATACTGAAATGCTCATTTAGTTGGATGCTTAGGCGCTAACATGCTTTGATGATCGTGCATAAATGCTAAGGTAATTGCATGGTAAGATGTATGTGTACTTGGATGCCAAAATGCACATGTACATGCATGTTCAGTGCTTTGTTAATTAGGTGCTCACTTGTGTACTTGCATCGATGATCATTTGCTCACATGTCTGCTTGCTTAGATGACCACATGCTTTTATGTTTGCATGTTTTGATATTCACATACTTCTATCATCACATGCTTCGATGATCATACATTTGAATGTTCGCATACTTTGATGATCATTTGTTTACAAGTCTACTTGCTTAGATGATCACATGCTTTTCTGTTCTCATGTTTTGATTTTCAAATACTTCTATATTCACATGCTTTGATGATAATTCAATTTTATGTTCACATGGTTTGATGATCATTTGCGCACATGTCTACTTGCTTAGGTGATCTTATGCCTTTATGTTCACATGTTTTTATAATCACATATTTCCATGTTCACACGCTTTTATAATCCTATGCTCCAACATCCACATTCTTTAAGGATAACATGTTCACTTGCATATATACCTTCATGCTCATATGCTCGTACATTTTTTTCATTGGATGCTCCTATGTTAACATTCATCACTAATATTCACTAGCATGATATCCACGAACATGTGCACACACTTGGATGCAAACATGTCTATAGGCTTAGAGGCTTAAGTGATCAAGTAATTGGACGTTCATGCTTTCAAATGTTTTGATGGTTTAGCTTGAATGTTGAGGTGATCGATAGATTTGAGATTTGTGTTCTTGGGTTCTTAAATGCTCTTATGCTTGCATGCTTTACTGATTACTTCCTTGTATGCACTCATGATCAAATGCTTGTATAGTTTCATACTCAAATGCTTATACATAAATTAAGTTCGACTCCCTCATTATATGTATTTTCTAACCACATGTGCACACACATGAGTGACGATATATCTATATGCTTGGAGACTAAAATGCTCATTTAGTTGGATGCTCAGGCGCTAACATGCTTTGATGATCATGCATAAATGCTAAGGTAATTGGGCGGTAAGATGTATGTGTACTTGGATGCCAAAATGCACATGTGCATGTATGTTCAGTGCTTTGTTTATTAGGTGCTCACTTGTGTACTTGCATCGATGATCATTTGCTCACATGTCTGCTTGCTTAGATGACCACATGCTTTTATGTTCGCATGTTTTGATATTCACATACTTCTCTGTTCACATGCTTTGATAATCGTTTGCTCACAATTCTACTCGCTTAGATGATCACATGCTTTTATGTTCACATGTTTTGATATTCAAATACTTCTATCTTCACATGCTTTCATGATCATACATTTCTATGTTCACGTGCCTCTATGATCGTTTGCCCACAAGTCTACTTGCTTAGTTGATGACATGCTTTTATGTTCACATGTTTTGGTATTCTCATACTTCTATGTTCACATGCTTTGATGATCATACATTTTTAAGTTCACATGCTTTGATGATTGTTTGCTCACATGTCTACTTGCTTACGTGATCATATGCTTTTTTGTTCACATGTTTTGGTAATCACATATTTTCATGTTCACATGTTTTGATGATCCTATGCTCCAACGTCTACATGCATTAAGGAGAACACGTCCACTTGCATATATGCCTTCATGCTCATTTGCTCGAACACTTTTCTGATTGAATGCTCCTATGTTAAAATGCATCGCTAATATTCACTAGCATGGCTGCCACAAACATGTGCACACACATGAATGGCGATATATCTTTATGCTTGCAGACTGAAATGCCCATTTAGTTGGATGCTCAGGTGCTAACATGCTGTGATGATCGTGCATAAAACCTAAGGTAATTGGATAGTAAGATGTATGTGTACTTGGATGCCAAAATGCACATGTGCATGTATGTTAAATGCTTTGTTAATCACGTGCTCACTTGTGTACTTGCTTCGATGATCATTTGCTCACATGTCTGCTTGCTTAGATGGCCACATGCTTTGATGTTTGCTTATTTTGATATTCACAGGCTTTGATGGTCTTACATTTCGATGTTCACATACTTTGACGATCGTTTGCTCTTTATTCTACAGGCTTAGATGATCACATGGTTTTAGGTTCACATGTTTTGATATTCAAATACTTCTACTTTCACATGCTTTGATGATCATATATTTCTATGTTCTTGTGCTTTGATGATCGTTTGCTCACAAGTCTACCTACTTAGATGATCACAGGCTTTTATGTTCGCATGTTTTGAAATTCACATACTTTTATGTTCACATACTTTGGTGATCATTTGCTCAGATACCTACTTGCTTAGGTGATCATATGCTTTTATGTTCACATTTTTTGATAGTCACATATTTCCATGTTGACATGCTTTTATGATCATACATTTCTATGTTCAAATGTTTTGATGATCCTCTGCTCCTTCGTCTACATGCATTAAGGAGAACTTGTCCAGTTGCATAGATGCCTTCATGCTTATTTGCTCCTACACTTTTTTGATTGGATGGTCCTATGTTAACATGCATCGTTAATATTCACTAACATGATATCCACGAACATGTGTACACACTTGGATGCTAAAATGTTTATAGGCTTGGAGGTTTAAGTGATCAAGTAATTGGACGTTCGTGCTTTCAAACGTTTTGATGGTTTTGCTTGAATGTTGAGGTGATCGACAGATTTTAGGTATGTGTTCTTAGGTTCGGTAATGCTCTTATGCTTGCATGCTTTACTGATTACTTCCTTGTATGCACTCATGAACAAATGCTTGTATTGTCTCATGCTTAAATGCTTATATATAAATTATGTTCGACTCCCTCATTAGATGCATTTTCTAACCAGATGTGCACACGCATGAATGACGATATATCTATATGCTTGGAGACTGAAATGCTCATTTAGTTGGATGCTTAGGCGCTAACATGCTTTGATGATCGTGCATAAATGCTAAGGTAATTCGATGGTAAGATGTATGTGTACTTGGATGCCAAAATGCACATGTGCATGTATGTTCAGTGCTTTGTTAATTAGTTGCTCACATGTGTACTTGCATCGATGATCATTTGCTCACATGTCTGCTTGCTTAGATGACCACATGCTTTTATGTTCGAATGTTTTGATATTCACATACTTCTCTGTTCACATGCTTTGATGGTCATTGATTTCAATGTTCACATGCTTTGATGATCGTTTGCTCACAATTCTACTCGCTTAGATGATCACATGCTTTTATGTTCACATGTTTTGGTATTCTCATACTTCTATGTTCACATGCTTTGATGATCATACATTTTTATGTTCGCATGCTTTGATGATTGTTTGCTCACATGTCTACTTGCTTAAATGATCATATGCTTTTTTGTTCACATGTTTTGGTAATCACATATTTCCATGTTTGCATGCTTTGATGATCCTATGCTCCAACTTCTCTATGCATTAAGGAGAACCTGTCCACTTGCATATATGTCTTCATGCCCATTTGCTCGAACACGTTTTTGATGGAATGCTCTTATGTTAAAATGCATCACTAATATTTGCTAGCATGGTTTCCACGAACATGTGCTCACACATGAATGACGATATATCTGTATGCTTGGAGACTGAAATGCCCATTTAGTTGGATGCTTTGGTGCTAACATGCTGTGATGATTGTGCGTAAATCCTAAGGTAATTGGACGGTAAGATGTATGTGTACTTGGATGCAAAAATGCAAATGTGCATGTATGCTAAATGCTTTGTTAATCAGGTGCTCACTTGGGTACTTGCTTCGATGATCATTTGCTCACATGTTTGCTTGCTTAGATGACCACATGCTTTTATGTTCGCATGTTTTGATATTCACATACTTCTATGTTTAGATGCTTTGATGATCATAGATTTCCATGTTCACATGGTTTGAGGATTGTTTGCTCATAAGTCTACTTGCTTAGATGATCACATGCGTTTATGTTCACATGTGTTTTGATATTCAAATACTTCCATCTTCACATGCTTTGATGATCACACATTTCTATGTTCCAATGCTTTAATGATTGTTTGCTCGTAAGTCTACTTGCTTAGACGATCACTTGCTTGTTTGTTAACATGTTTTGATAATCACATACTTCTATGTTCACATGCTTTAATGATCGTATGCTCCTACGTCTACATGCTTTAAGGAGAACATGTCCACTTGCTTATATGCCATCATTCTCATATGCTCGGCCACTTTTATGATTGGATGGTCTTATGTTAACATGCTTTGTTAATATTCACAAGTACGATATCCACAAACATGTGCACACACTAGGAAGCTTATATGTTTATAGGCATGGAGGCTTAAGTGACTATGTAGATGGACGTTTGATTGCTTAAACGCTTTGACAATTTTGCTTGAATGCTAAGGCGATTGGTAGATTTGAGGTGTGTGTACTTGGGATATTAAATGCTATTATGCTTGCAAGCTTTAATGATCACATGCTTGTATGATCTCTCGATCAAATGCTTGTATACTCTCATGCTTAAATGATTACATATAAATTGTCACTCCGTCATTTGATGTATTTTCTAACCACATGTGCACACACATGAATGAGGATATATTTATATGCTTGGAGACTGAAATGCTCATTTAGTTGGATGCTCTGGCACTCACATGCTCTGATGATCGTGCATAATTCCGAAGGTAATTGGACGATAAGATGTATGTGTACTTGGATGCCAAAATGCACATGTGCATGTATGTTCAGTGCCTTGTTAATTAGGTGCTCACTTGTCTACTAGCATCGATGATCGTTTGCTCACATGTTTGCTTGCTTAGATGACCACATGCTTTTATGTTCGCATGTTTTAATATTCATATACTTCTATTTTCAGATGCTTTGATGATCATAGATTTATGTTCACATGCTTTGAGGATCGTTTGCTCACAAGTCTACTTGCTTAGATGATCACATGAGTTTATGTTCACATGTGTTTTGATATTCAAATACTTCTATCTTCACATGCTTTGATGATCACACATTTCTATGTTCGAATGCTTTGATGATTGTTTGCTCATAAGTCTACATGCTTAGACGATCACATGCTTATTTGTTAACATGTTTTGATAATCACATACTTCTATGTTCACATGCTTTGATGATCGTATGCTCCTACGTCTAGATGCTTTAAGGAGAACATGTTCACTTGCTTATATGCCATCATGCTCATATGCTCGGCCACTTTTATGATTGGATGCTCCTATGTTAACATGGTTCTTTAATATTCACAAGTATGATATCCACAAACATGTGCACACACTAGGAAGCTAATATGTTTATAGGCTTGAAGGCTTAAGTGACAATGTCGTTCGGGTACTCAAACGGTTTGACGATTTTGCATGAATGCTAAGGCGACTGGTAGATTTGAGGTATGTGTACTTGGGTTCTTAAATGCTATTATACTTGCAAGCTTTAATGATCACATGCTTCTATGCTCTCTTGATGAAATGCTTGTATACTCTCATGCTTAAATGCTTACATATAAATTAAGTGTCACTCCGTCATTAGATTATTTTCTGACCACATGTGCACACACATGAATGAGGATATATCTATATGCTTGGAGACTAAAATGCACATTTAGTTGGATGCTTAGGCGCTTACATGCTTTGATGATCATGCATAAATCCAAAGGTAATCGGACAGTAAGATGTATGTGTACTAGGAAGCCAAAATACACATGTGCATGTATGTTCAATGCTTTGTTCATCAGGTGCTCACATGTGTACTTGCTTCGATGATCATTTTCTCACAAGTCTACTTGCTTAGATGACCACATGCTTTTATGTTCGCATGTTTTAATATTCACAGGCTTTGATGATCATACATTTCAATGTTCACATACTTTGATGATCGTTTCCTCACAAGTCTACTTGCTTTGATGATCACATGCTTTTATAATCACATATTTCCATGTTCACGCGCTTTGATGATCCTATGCTCCAACATCCACATGCTTTAAGGAGAACCTGTCCACTTGCATATATGCCTTCATGCTTATTTTCTCGTACACTTTTTTGATTGGATGCTCCTACGTTAACATGCATCGCTAATATTCACTAGCATGATATCCACGAACATGTGCACACACTTGGATGCTAACATGTCTATTGGCATGGAGGCATAAGTGATCAAGTAATTGGACGTTCGTGCTTTCAATCATTTTGATGGTTTTGCTTGAATGTTGAGGTGATCGACAGATTTGAGTATTGTGTTCTTGGGTTCTTAAATGCTCTTATGCTTGCATGCTTTACTGATTACTTCCTTGTATGCACTCATGATCAATTGCTTGTATAGGCTCATGCTTAAATGCTTATATATAAATAAAGTTCGACTCCCTCATTATATGTATTTTCTAACCACATGTATACACACATGAATGACGATATATCTGTATGCTTGGAGACTGAAATGCCCATTTAGTTGGATGCTTAGGTGCTAACATGCTTTGATGATCGTGCATAAATCCTAAGGAAATTGGACGGTAAGATGTATGTGTACTTGGATGCCAAAATGCACATGTGCATGTATGTTAAATGCTTTGTTAATCAGGTGCTCACCTGTGTACTTGCTTCGATGATCATTTGCTCACATGTCTGCTTGCTTAGATGGCCACATGCTTTGATGTTTGCATGTTTTGATATTCATAGGCTTTGATGATCATACATTTCAATGTGCACATACTTTGATGATCGTTTGCTCAAAAGTCTATATGCATTGATGATCGCATGCTTTTATGTTCACAAGTTTTGGTATTCAAATATTTCTATCTTCACATGCTTTGATGACCATATATTTCTATGTTCACATGCTTTGATGATCGTTTGCTCACAAGTGTACTTGCTTAGATGATCACATGCTTTTATGTTCACATGTTTTGATATCCACATACTTCAATGTTCACATGCTTTGATGATCATACATTGTTATGTTCACATGCATTGATGATCATTTGCTCACATTGATGATCATTTTCTCACATGTCAACTTGCTCTGATCATCACACACTTCTATGTTCACATGCTTTGATGATCCTTTACTCCAACATCTACATGTATTAAGGAGAACATGTCCAGTTTATCAAAAAAAAAAGGAGTATATGCCTTCATGTTCATTTACTCGTACACTTTTTTGATTGGATGCTTTTATGTTAACATGCATTGCTAATATTCACTAGCATGATATCCACGAACATGTGCACAGACTTGGATGCTAACATGTTTACAGGCTTGGAGGCATAAGTGATCAAGTAATTGGGCGTTCGTGCTTTCAAATGTTTTGATGGTTTTGCTTGAATGTTGAGGTGATCTATAGATCTGAGGTTTGTGCTCTTGGTTTCTTAAATGCCCTTATGCTTGCATGCTTTACTGATTGCTTGCCTGTATGCACTCATGATCAAATGCTTGTATAGTCCCATGCTTAATGCTTATATATAAACTAAGTTCCACTCCTTCATTAATTGTATTTTCTAACAATATGTGTACACACATGAATGACGATATATCTATATGCTTGGAGACTGAAACATTCATATAGTTGGATGGTCAGGCGCTCACTTGCTTTGATGATCATGCATAAATCCTAAGGTAATTTGACGATAAGATGTATGTGTACTTGTATTCCAAAATGCACATATGCTTGTTTGTTCAATGCTTTATTGATCACGTTCTCACATGTGTACTTGCTTCGATGATCATTTGCTCAGATGTCTCCTTGCTTAGACGACCACATGCTTTTATGTTCGCATGTTTTGATATCCACAGGCTTTGATGCTCATACATTTCAATGTTCACATACTTTGATGATTGTTTGCTTACAAGTCGACTTGCTTAGATTATCTCGTGCTTTTATGTTCAAATGTTTTGATATTCAAGTACTTCTATATTCACATGCTTTGATGATAATTCAATTTTACGTTCACATGGTTTGTTGATCATTTGCTCACATGTCTACTTGCTTAGGTGATCTTATGCTTTTATGTTCACATGTTTTTATAATCACATATTTTTGTGTTCACGTGCTTTGATGATCCTCTACTCCTACGTCCTCATGCTTTAAGGAGAACCTGTCCACTTGCATATATGCCTTCATGCTCATTTACTCATACACTTTTTTGATTGGATGCTCCTATGTTAGCATGCATCGCTAATATTAACTAGCATGATATCCATGAACATGTGCACACACGTGGATGCTAACATGTCTATAGGCTTAGAGGCATAAGTGATCAAGTAATTGGACATTCGTGCTTTCAAATGTTTTGATGGTTTTGCTTGAATGTTGAGTTGATCGACAAATTTGAGGTTTGGGTTATTGGGTTCGAAAATGCTCTTATGCTTGCATGCTTTACTGATTACTTCCTTGTATGCACTCATGATCAAGTGCTTGTATAGTCTCATGCTTAAATGCTTATATATAAATAAAGTTCGACTCCCTCATTATATGTATTTTCTAACCACATGTGCACACATATGAATGACGATATATCTATATGGTTGGAGGCTGAAATGCCCATTTAGTTGGATGCTGAGGTGCTAACATGCTTTGATGATTGTGCATAAATCCTAAGGTAATTGGATGGTAAGATGTATGTGTACTTGGATGCCAAAATGCACATGTGCATGTATGTTAAATGCTTTGTTAATCAGGTGCTCACTTGTGTACTTGCTTCGATGATCATTTGCTCACATGTCTGCTTGCTTAGATGGCCACATGCTTTGATGTTTGCATATTTTGATATTCATAGGCTTTGATGATCATACATTTCAATGTTCACATACTTTGATGATCATTTGCTTAGAAGTCTACATGCATTGATGATCGCAGGCTTTTATGTTCACATGTTTTGGTATTCAAATACTTCTATCTTCAAATTCTTTAATGACCATATATTTCTATGTTTACATGCTTTGATGATCGTTTGCTCACAGGTTTACTTGCTTAGATGATCACATGCTTTTATGTTCACATGTTTTGATATTCACATACTTCAATGTTCACAAGCTTTGATGATCATACATTTTTATGTTCACATGCTTTGATGATCATTTGCTCACATGTCTACTTGCTTTGATCATCACACACTTCTATGTTCACATGCTTTGATGATCCTTTGATCCAACGTCTACATGCATTAAGAGGAACATGTCCCCTTGCATATATGCCTCCATGTTCCTTTGCTTGTACACTTTTTTGATTGGATGCTTCTATGCTAACATCCATCGCTAATATTCACTAGCATGATATCCTCAAACATGTGCACACACTTGGATGCTAACATGTTTACTGGCTTTGAGGCATAAGTGATTAAGTAATTGGACGTTCGTGCTTTCAAACATTTTGATGGTTTTGCTTGAATGTTGAGGTGATCTATAGATCTGAGGTTTGTGTTCTTGGTTTCTTAAATGCCCTTATGCTTGCATGCTTTACATGAATGATGATATTTCTTTATGCTCGGTGAATGAAACACTCATATAGTTGGATGGTTAGGCGTTCACATGCTTTGATGATCGTGCATAAATCCTAAGGTAATTCGATGGTAAGATGTAAGTGTACTTGGATGCCAAAATGCACATCTGCTTGTATGTTCAATGCTTTGTTGATCATGTTCTCACATGTGTACTTGCTTTAATGATCATTTGCTCACATGTCAGCTTGTTTAGATGACCACATGCTTTTATGTTCGCATGTTTTGATATTCGCATACTTCTATGTTCACATGCTTAGATGATCATAGATTTCTATGTTCACTTGGATGATCATTTGCTCACAAGTCTACTTGCTTAGACAATCACATGTTTATTTGTTAACATGTTTTGATAATCACATACTTTTATGTTCACATGCTTTGATGATCATATCCTCCTATGTATACATGCTTTACGGAGAACATGTCCACTTGCTTATATGCCATCATGCTCATATGCTTGGCCACTTTTATGATTCGATGCTCCTATGTTAACATGCTCCGTTAATATTCATTAGTATGATATCCACCAACATGTGCACATACTTGGATGCTAATATGTTTATAGGCTCGAAGGCTTAAGTGATTATGCAGATGAACATTTGTGTGCTCAAACGCTTTGACAATTTTGCTTCAATGCTAGGGTGATTGGTAAATTTGAGGTTTGTGTACTTGGGCTCTTAAATGCTATTATGCTTGCAAGCTTTAATGTTCACATGCTTGTATGCTCTCTCCATCAAATGCTTGTATACTCTTATGCTTAAGTGCTTACATATAAATTAAGTGTCACTCCCTCATTAGATTTATTTTCTAACAACATGTGCACCCACATGAATGACGATATCTCTATATGCTTGGAGACTGAAATGCTCATTTAGTTGGTTGCTCAAGCACTCACATGCTTTGATGATCGTGCGTAAATCCTAAGCTAATTGGATGGTAACATGTATGTGAACTTGGATGCCAAAATGCACATGTGCATGTATGTTCAATGCTTTGTTAATCAGGTGCTCACATGTATACTTGCTTCGATGATTATTTGCTCACATGTCCACTTGCTTAGATGACCACATGCTTTTATGTTCGCATGTTTTTATATTCACATATTGTTATGTTCACATGCTTTGATGATCATAGATTTCTATGTTCACATGCTTTGATGATCGTTCACTCACAAGTTTACTTACTTAGATTATCACATGCATTTTATGTTCACATGTTTTGATATTCACATACTTCTATGTTCACATGCTTTGATGATCTTACATTTTTATGTTTACATGCTTTGATGATCATTTGCTCACATTTCTACTTGCTTAGGTGATTATATGCTTTTATGTTCACATGTTTTGATAATCACATATTTCCATGTTCACATGCTTTGATGATCATACACTTCTATGTTCACATGCTTTGATGATCCTATGCTCCTACGTCTACATGCTTTGAGGAAAACATGTCCACTTGCATATGCCTTCATGCTCATTTGCTCGTACACTTTTTTGATTGGATGCTCCTACGTTAATAAGCACCGCTAATATTCACTAGCATGATATCCACGAACATGTGCACACACTTGGATGCTAACATGTTTATAGGCTTGAAGGCTTAAGTGATCAAGTAATTGGACGTTCGTGCTTTTAAACGTTTTGATGGTTTTGCTTGAATGTTGAGGTGATCGATAGATTTAAGGTGTGTGTTCTTGGTCTCTTAAATGCTCTTATGCTTCCATGCTTTATTAATTACTTGCCTGTATGCACTCATGATCAAATGCTTGTATAGTCTCATGCTTAAATGCTTATATATAAATTAAGTTCCACTCCCTCTTTAGATGTATTTTCTAACCACATGTGCACACACATGAATGACGATATATCTATATGCTTGGAGACTGAAACACTCATATAGTTGGATGGTCAGGCGCTCACATGCTTTGATGATCGTTCATAAATCCGAAGGTAATTAGATGGTAAGATGTATGTGTACTTGGATGCCAAAATGCTCACGTGCTTGTATGTTCAAGGCTTTTTTGATCATGTGCTCACATGTCTACTTGCTTTAATGATCAGTTGCTCACATGTTTGCTTAATTAGATGGCCACATGCTTTTATGTTCGCATGTTTTTATATTCACATACTATTATGTTCACATGCTTTGATGATCAGAGATTTCTATGTTCACATGCTTTGATGATCGTTTGCTCACAAGTTTACTTGCTTAGATGATCACATGCATTTTATGTTCACATGTTTTGATAATCACATATTTCCATGTTCACATGCTTTGATGATCATACACTTCTATGTTCAAATGCTTTGATGATCCTATGCTCCTATGTCTACATGCTTTAAGGAGAACATGTCCACTTGCATATATGCCTTCATGCTCATTTGCTTATACACTTTTTTGTTTGGATGCTCCTATGTTAACATGCATCGCTAATATTCACTAGCTTGATATCCACGAACATGTGCACACACTTGGATGCTAACTTGTTTATAGGCTTGGAGGCTTAAGTGATCAAGTAATTGGATGTTCGTGCGCTCAAATATTTTGATGGTTTTGCTTGAATGTTGAGGTGATCGATAGATTTGAGGTATGTGTTCCTGGGTTCTTAAATGCTCTTATGCTTGCATGCTTTACTGATTACTTGCTTGTATTTACTCATGATCAAATGCTTGTATAGTCTCATGCTTAAATGCTTATATATAAATTAAGTTCCACTCCCTCATTAGATTTATTTTCTAACCACATTTGCACACACATGAATGATGATATATCTATATGCTTGGAGAATGAAATGCTCATTTAGTTGGATGCTCAAGCGCTCACATGCTTTGATGATTGTGCATAAATCCTAAGGTAATTGGATAGTAAGATGTATGTGTACTTGGATACCAAAATACACATGTGCATTTATGTTCAATGCTTTGTTAATCAGGTGCTCACATATGTACTTGCTTCTATTATCATTTGCTCACATGTTTGCTTGCTTAGAAGACCACATGCTTTTATGTTCGCATGTATTGATATTCACATACTTCTATGTTCACATGCTTTAATGATCATAGATTTCTATGTTCACATGCTTTGATTATCGTTCTCTCACAAGTATACTTGCTTAGGTGATCACATGTGTTTATGTTCACATGTGTTTTGATATTCAAATACTTCTATCTTCACATGCTTTGATGATCATACATTTTTATGTTCACATGCTTTGATGATCGTTTGCTCACAAGTCTACTTGCTTAGACAATCACATGCTTATTTGTTAACATGTTTGGATAATCACATACTTCTATGTTCACATGCTTCGATGATCATACGCTCCAACATCTACATGCTTTAAGGAGAACATGTCCACTTGCCTATAAGCCATGATGCTCATATGCTCGGCCACCTTTATGATTGGACGCTTCTATGTTAACATGCTTCGTTAATATTTACTAGTATGATATCCACAAACATGTGCACACACTTGGATTCAAATATGTTTATAGGCTTGGAGGCTTAAGTGATTACGTAAATGGACATTCGTGTTCTCAAATGCTTTGACGATTTTGCCTGAATGCTAAGGTGGTGGATAGATTTGAGGTATGTGAACTTCGATTCTTAAATGTTATTATGCTTGCAAGCTTTAATGATCACATGCTTGTATGCTCTCTCGATCAAATGCTTGTATACTCTCATGCTTAAATGCTTATAGGTAAATTAAGTGTCACTCCCTCATTAGATGTTTTTTCTAACCACATGTGCACCCACATGAATGACAATATATATATATATATATGCTTGGAGACGAAAATACTCATTTAGTTGGATGCTCAGGCGCTCACATGCTTTGATGATCGTGCATAAATCCTAAGGTAATTGGAAAATATGATGTATGTGTACTTTGTTACAAAAATGCACATGTGCATGTATGTTCAATGCTTTGTTAATCAGTTGCTCACATGTGTACTTACTTCGATGATCATTTGGTTACATGTTTGCTTGCTTAGATGACCATATGCTTTTATGTTCGAATGTTTTTATATTTACAGGCTTTGATGATCATACATTTCAATGTTCACATACTTTGATGATCTTTAACTCACAAGTCTACTTGCTTAGATGATCACATGCTTTTATGTTCACATGTTTTGATATTCACATACTTCTATGTTCACATGCTTTGATGATCATACATTTTTATGTTCACATGCTTTGATGATCATTTGCTCACATGTCTTCTACTGGCTTAGGTGATCATATGCTTTTATGTTCACATGTTTTGATAATCACATATTTCCATGTTCACATGCTTTGATGATCATACACTTCTACGTTCACATGCTTTTATGATCCTATGCTCCTACGTCTACATGCTTTAAGGAGAACATGTCCACTTGCATATATGCCTTCATGCTCATTTGCTCGTACACTTTTTTGTTTGGATTCTCCTATGTTAACATGCATCGCTAATATTCACTAGCATGATATCCATGAACATGTGCACACACTTGGATGCTAACATGTTTATAGGCTTGGAGGCTTAAGTGATCAAGTAATTGGATGTTCGTGCGCTCAAATGTTTTGATGGTTTTGCTTAAATGTTGAGGTGATCGACAGATTTGAGGTATGTGTTCCTGGATTCTTAAATGCTCTTATGCTTGCATGCTTTACTAATTACTTGCTTGTATGTACTCGTGATCAAATGCTTGTATAGTCTCATGCTTAAATGCTTATATATATATATATATATATTAAGTTCCACTCCCTCATTAGATGTATTTTCTAACCACATTTGCACACACATGAATGATGATATATCTATATGCTTAGAGACTGAAATGCTCATTTAGTTGGATGCTCAGGCGCTCACATGCTTTGATGATAGTGCATAAATCTTAAGGTAATTGGATAGTAAGATGTATGTGTACTTGGATTCCAAGTACACATGTGCATGTATGTTCAATGCTTTGTTAATCAAGTGCTCACTTGTGTACTTGCTTCGATTATCATTTGCTCACATGTTTGCTCGCTTAGATGACCACATGCTTTTATGTTTGCATGTTTTGATATTCACATACTTCTATGTTCACATGCTTTGATGATCATAGATTTCTATGTTAACATGCTTCGATTATTGTTCTCTCACAAGTCTACTTGCTTAGGTGATCACATGCATTTATGTTCACATGTGTTTTGATATTCAAATACTTCTATCTTCACATGCTTTGATGATCATACATTTCTATGTTCACAACTTTGATGATCGTTTGCTCACAAGTCTACTTGCCTAGACAATCACATGCTTATTTGTTAACTTGTTTGGATAATCACATACTTCTATGTTCACATGCTTCGATGATCGTATGCTCCAACATCTACATGGTTTAAGGAGAACATGTCCACTTGCCTATATGCCATGATGCTCATATGCTTGGCCACCTTTATGGTTGGATGCTTCTATGTTAACATGCTTCGTTAATATTCACTAGTTTGATATCCACAAACATGTGCACACATTTGGATGCAAATATGTTTATAGGCTCAGAGACTTAAGTGATTACGTAGATGGACA
The DNA here is from genome assembly GCA_023621385.1 of Quercus gilva. NCBI lineage: Eukaryota > Viridiplantae > Streptophyta > Magnoliopsida > Fagales > Fagaceae > Quercus > Quercus gilva. The sequence continues at coordinate 34,035,698 of CM042473.1, read as the reverse complement.
TTTGTGTTCTCAAATGTTTTGACGATTTTTCTTGAATGCTAAGGTGATTGATAGATTTGAGGTACGTGTACTTCGGTTCTTAAATGTTATTATGCTTACAAGCTTTAATGATCACATGCTTGTATGCTCTCACGATCAAATGCTTGTATACTCTCATGCTTAAATGCTTACAGATAAATTTAGTGTCACTCCCTCATTAGATGTGTTTTCTAACCACATGTGCACCCACATGAATGACTATATATATATATATGTATTTATATATATATGCTTGGAGACAGAAATGCTCATGTAGTTGGATGCTCAGGCGCTCACATGCTTTGATGATTGTGCATAAATCCTAAGGTAATTGGACCGTATGATGTATGTGTAATTGGATGCCAAATTGCACATGTGCATGTATGTTCAATGCTTTGTTAATCAGGTGCTCACATGTGTACTTGCTTCGATGATTATTTGGTCACATGTTTGTTTGCTTAGATGACCACATGCTTTTAGTTCGCATGTTTTTATATTCACAGGCTTTGATGATCATACATTTCAATGTTCACTTACTTTGATGATCTTTTGCTCACAAGTCTACTTGCTTAGATGATCACATGCTTTTATGTTCACATGTTTTGATATTCACATACTTCTATGTTCACATGCTTTGATGATCATACATTTTTATGTTGACATGCTTTGATGATCATTTGCTCACATGTCTACTTGCTTAGGTGATCATATGCTTTTATGTTCACATGTTTTGATAATCACATATTTCCATGTCCACATGCTTTGATGATCATACACTTCTATGTTCACGTGCTTCTATGATCCTATGCTCCTACGTCTACATGCTTTAAGGAGAACATGTCCACTTGCATATATGCCTTCATGCTCTTTTGCTCATACACTTTTTTGATTGGATGCTGCTATGTTAACATGCATCGCTAATATTCACTAGCATGATATCCCCGAACATGTGCACACACTTGGATGCTAACTTGTTTATAGGCTTAGAGGCTTAAGTGATCAAGTAATTGGATGTTCATGCACTCAAACGTTTTGATGGTTTTGCTTGAACGTTGAGGTGATCGACAGATTTGAGGTATGTGTTCCTGGGTTCTTAAATGCTCTTATGCTTGCATGCTTTACTGATTACTTGCTTGTATGTACTCATGATCAAATGCTTGTATAGTCTCATGCTTAAATGCTTATATATAAATTAAGTTCCACTCCCTCATTAGATGTATTTTCTAACCACATTTGCACACACATGAATGATGATATATCTATATGCTTGGAGACTGAAACACTCATATAGTTGGATGGTCAGGCGCTCACATGCTTTGATGATCATGCATAAATCCTAAGATAATTGGACGGTAAGATGTATTTGTACTTGGATGCCAAAATGCACATGTGCATGTATGTTCAATGCTTTGTTGATCATGTGCTCACATGTGTACTTGCTTTAATGATCATTTGCTCACATGTCCACTTGTTTAGATGTCCACTTTTTTTTATGTTCGCATGTTTTGATATTCACGTACTTCTATGTTCACATGCTTTGATGATCATAGATTTCTATGTTCACATGCTTTGATGATCGTTTCCTCACAAGTCTACTTGCTTAAATGATCGCATGCTTTTATGTTCACATGTGTTTTGATATTCAAATACTTCTATCTTCACATGCTTTAATGATCATACATTTCTAAGTTCACTAGCTTTGATGATTGTTTGCTCACAAGTCTACTTGCTTGGACGATCACATGATTATTTGTTAATATGTTTTGATAATCACATACTTCTATGTTCTCATGGTTTGATGATCGTACGCTCCTACGTCAACATGCTTAAAGTAGAACATGTCCACTTGCTTATATGCCATCATGCTCATATGCTTAGCCACTTTTATGATTGGATGCTCCTATGTTAACATGATTTGTTAATATTCACTAGTATGATATCCACAAACATGTGCACACACTTGGATGCTAATATGTTTATAGGCTCGGAGGCTTAAGTGATTATGTAGATGGACGTTCGTGTGCTCAAACGCTTTTACGATTTTGCTTGAATGCTAAGGTGATTGGTAGATTCGAGGTACGTGT